>DWME01002630.1:0-20279 GCA_018244795.1 Parelbella ahira ahira | reverse complement strand
GCATTTCTTCTCTCGTTAAATGGCGCCGCTGCATGATGCACACAATAGGTTTAACTCGAAATTAATCGATAACTTGTTATAAAACTTAAATTTGACACAAAAAAATATCCCGATATTTCTGTAAGTAAACGAAACTTTCGGACTTCGCTACCATTATGCCGCGTAAATCTTTAATTATTATTTATTTTTTTCAAATTCAAATTTAGAATCGTCCAAAAAGGTTTACAAAATAGTCTTTAATTAAAAGATTTTAAAACTGGGAGGTATTTTTTGAGTTTAAGAACTTTTTACAAAATATCCCTAGACGATGTTGATGTGTATATTATTTAAAAGCTCGATACAGTTTGTATTCATTTCCAAAGCTTTAATAATTTACAGACAACTCTTATATTACAATCAATGTCGTATCTGTTGTACCTACTTTTAATTTGAAATCTTGTTATAAATCGTATATTGGCAATAAACAAAACGAACTATGACAGTTGATTGAGCTCAATTTATTTCGGGCGTGGGAGTCGGCTAGACTTGTAAATTGTTATTCATTTCCGCGCAATCAGCTGGCGATCGGATCTTGACTTGTTTTATACGTAATCGATGTCATTGATTTGCATCGAACATTATAATGAGAGAGCTATAAATCGGCGCGCGATGTTCGAGCAATTCAAATACAGCTCTCGAAATCATTGAACTCGCAACTTTTATTAATAACTCTCGTGGCACGCTGTTTGTTTTAGTTGCCGGAGGACTCGGTTAGGTAACGTTGAAGTTGATTCATGAATGAAAACGTGCCCTGTGCGTCGCTACTCGGGCCTAGCGCGAATACGCGTGCGTCCACTCGAATATATTTAGCGAGTATAACTTTCTTGGAAATATATTACGCGACGGAAGCACTAATAAATAATTGCGGAATCAGTTTTCGTCCGATTTTCTCTCTAAGACGTGATTTACTGCGCGCAAATGTGCAAATTCTGATATTTTTAGTAGAAAGTCCGGAGCTTGCTTGTTTTGCACATTAATTTTCTTTTATATTATGGCTTAAAAAGTATTTTACTAAAATTATGATATGCTTCATATCATAATTTTGGTAATGTTCACGAAATGTTGTTTAATGTTTTATTTGAAAAATCTGTTCTTTTTTCGACCTATCATTCCACCGTTGGAACACGGATGATGAGAGCCCGGAGCACGGAGCCCGGAGAGCACGGAGAATGAGCCCTCTCATTCTGAGAGGAGATGTAGGCTATAGCTAGATAACGCTATAGTTTTAATATACTATGAGCTAAGGAAATATCTATAATAGTATAAGAATGAATTCGATTGTTTTATTTCGGATTGTGAGCTATAGAAGTGTTATGTTATTACAGAATACTATTACAGAAATTACATAGAAATTAAATTTATAACGCAATACAATACGATTGCATCCGAGATACCTAATGTACACGGCTATTATCGTAGGATAATCTGTTGCAGTAGCCCGGCGTGGAATAAGTTCGGTGCGCGCCAATCCGCCTCGGGTATTATCTCGAGAAATGAATGGAAGCGATATAGAATAAGCGGCCAATTACTGGCCAGTCATAGACTGCGGGGAACCGCACGTAAATAATCGTGCTCACGCGCAGAAACCAGATAGTGATAAACAATTTTCCATTAGCCAGCGCCCTGAGGAGCGGGGCGGCGGCGCGCACTTCCAATTTCCATACCTAACGGAGCCCGTATGCGATAGCGATAACCTTTTATTACGAACTTGTCGTTTGAAGATATTATTATGGTAATGCCATAGGAATGCAAATTTAGCGAGGCAATAGATTTTACAAGAATAGCACGGGCTGAGCGAAAGCGATTGGATTTAACGCGTAGGATTTGATTTAAAATTGTGAAATTATAATTCTACCTGATATCACTATAACGTGTTATATGTGTAATTGCAAAGCTATTACAACTTAGAGCGGACGTTGTCCAATATTTATGGGCAGTGGTTTTCTTGTACTTTATATTTCCTAGTTCTAAACAACTTACTTAGGTCGTTCGACGAACAGTTAGTAAAATATGCTGTTATTGAAATACACAGTGAAGAAAAGATACAAGACATTGTCAGTGAGAACTATTAAATCGATGGTAGTGCGAATCACAAGTTTTAAACTAAACGCTGGTATTGTTCGGTGGAATGGAAAAATGGTTTTGAGGTTCACTGGAGTCGGGGTGGACCGCCGTATTTCACCCCGAGTTCAATATTATTTCGACAGTGGCACAAAGCGGCGGAAGGCCCGTGCGCGCCGCCGCGGGCGCCTCGCGAGTATCGCTCCACAATATTGTCCTGCCTCGGGTTACACTGTAAATATTTTTCGGCGGTTGGCTGATTGAAAAATTTTATCGCATTCCATCCCCGTTCCCCTCTGGTAATGGATTGCCTTCACTCGATATGGGTATCTTGAAGATATCGAATTGATTCGTAATATTGCAGTCGAAAATGCCTATAATATAACGAATGATAAAAATATATGACAATAACATATCTTTTACGATTTTATCTTAAGTAAACGTTATATAGCTGAATAATCAAAATGTAACATGATACGAAAACGAAAAGCTATTTCCTTGATCAAATAAAAATAATCCCAGTGTGTTTCAAGATGGGGAACGGAGAAAATGCACCGAAATTCCTACCCCAAGTAAGTACGGCAATATCTCCGTGATTATGTTTGCCTTCGTGGGGCCATCCCTTATCGCTTCTATTTGCCTTATAAAAGTGACTAATGAGATTCCACATATAACGCATGCGTATATATATTCTCTTCTGGGGCCCGCGACTATAAAGCTTTTATCTTCAGCAGTCACTTTACACTTAAAAAATAGCAATCTGACGGAATAATTAAAATAAAGAGATACGGTGGCAGGTACGAACAGGAATATTTTTTGTATACATAAGTAAGTATGTATTACGAGTACATACGAATAGGTATGTCAAGTTCGTGTAGTACCTAAAATGTTATATAGAAAATCTAAGGGAGCAGCGACACTAATCAGGCGTTATATTATATAGTACATGAAATTTCAAATTTGTATTGCCCCCTACGAATTACAGCCCTCTTTTCATTTATAGTCATTTACATTTTTCGGCCATACTGAAGTCATGAGCCGTGAAATATATTGAAGCGGAGTTCCATGGGTTATATTTTATCTATTAAACACGGTCGGTTTCGATTTTGGCATTATGGTGTGCCATTCGAACAACCAGCAATTTATTACATGTTAGAATTTTATAAATCACAACGTCAGGGCGATTTTAATGGGCGATGTAGTTCGTGTGCGGTTGGTCTGGTAATGGTACATTTCCGTCCCCTTGTCCTACATACCGACGAACATATGCTAAATAAGAATATCAAAAACTTTGTGACAGAAGTTATATTATTATTATTATCTGTTTAGAGCGTAGATTATGTAATATGTGATTACATTATCCCAACATCATTAAGGACACGTAACGTTCAGAAACAAAGCGTTCACTTGACTCATTTCACTGCGACCGATGAACTAATAAATATTTATTATACATACATACGTATCTACAAACACATAAACATTGTTGTGAGAGAGAGAAAACTAGCAAACAACGGTCTCAATTCTTTGTAAATGGAAACAAAATCTTTTGCAGTTGGAAAAGTAAATACCTACTGTATCCGTTTGTTTAAAGTTGGAGCGTTGCAGTAAAACTGAAGTTGCACCCAAGTGCCGTGTTCCGCTTGACCGACCTCAGTAAATGATAAGGGTATTGGGTCATTGGTTTTCCTCCACGGAACCGATTGAATTGCAAAGCTGCTTATATCAGGTAGTCGCGCGTTGAATATTTACAGGTCTAACGACTGTAACGTCCACTAATGACCAACGCTCTAAATGGCATTTAGCTATCGTGAGAAGCAGCCCTAGTTGTCACGGTAATGGGACTGCTAACAATCACAAAACTACCACGTAATTCCTTTGCTTTTAATTGGAGCACGTACTTATTGTACACCGACGTACATTCTGCAATGTTCTATTTAAAGAATGTTCAAATCGTTTTTATGCCTTTATTTTAGTTTAATGTATATAAGCTGTAGACAATTATTATAAGGAATTTCACTCGACTACATCAGTGTAAATATAACATGCAACTTTTAACTTCTTAAAATAATATTTTATAAGTACGGAAGCGCAAAATTTTAAGCATGCATTTTAGTTCAGCAATATTTATATTTTGTATATAAATTTCACCTGCTCACGTGAGCCACACTGTAGGTCTGTATTTCGAGCGCAGCGAGTGTCTGCTTCAGGTAGTTACAATTATTTTATAACTCATGTTATTCTTTAAGTGCAGTTTCAGTGCATTAACCCGTTCAAATCAAAAAGGGTTAATGCGTCTCGAGTGTTCGGTGTGTTATTGGTGTCTCTAATTACGTTTATGGTTTGGATAGAGTTATGGTAATGTTCGGCAGACTTCGTAGAGACCGGGCACCGCCGCTGTCCTGTCATTGATACTTACGACTCTGAATTTAGGGTCTGTAGGGCGAGCCATTCGTTAGTCACGCCCGATGACGTGTACCTTGGACAAGACCAAAACTGTTATTAGAAAGATTTCGTCGGCAGCTTTTTGTTAGGTTCTTGTCTTAAAAGGTTTTTTGTCGTTAATAATAATTACGTCGTAGCCGTGGTGTGTTAGTTTTGTTATAAACAGTTCTCGTATATCTCTGTAATGTTAGTTTACTTATACATTCCTTTTAATCTTTGTTTACGCATGGGAAGAACCGTCTGTCGTAAATTTAACCTAGAGACATTCCTCTGGTAACGTATGTGTCTTCCTTTAACTGCCCATTGCGGCAAAATGCATGAATTTCCGGACACAAACAAAGCCACTCGACACGCGAGGCATGCAGTACCGCGAACTCAAAGGGTAAAAAGAAAAGCCGTTTCGTGGTAAAAAGTGAGTTAGGGCGAGGCTTTGTTTGTGTATGGTCGGGGCTAAGTGTTTAGATAAGTGCTGCGGAGAGCGGTGCCTTGCTCGTTTGTTATCTCTCAGGGTGTATGGGGCTTGGACATATGGAGCCGTCCTGTGTGGTCCGCTTTTTGTGCTCTTACCCTTCATTTTACCGAGCATACCGTATCACATTAGCTTATAATAACATTATTTTTATATCTGTATCGTGTACCATATACAAAGATTATAATTATGCTATTTGAAGAGATAGTGTAGTAATGTCTTCATTTAATTCATTGCCAAACGTTCCCGATTGAAGTGTCAGAGAGAGTAACGGTCATTGTGTAAATTTTAAATTAAATATTTAAAAAGGAAGGAAATAAATTTAGGCGACGATACGTGTACATTACATATCGCCGCGGTCATGCCAGCCGCCTATTCATTACAGTTATTTATAGGTAGCACTGTCAAAGCGAGGTTTGTATTCATTGGTACGGTGACGGTTTGTTTATTTTTAAAACGGGTTAGGTTAAAATACGGTGCAGCGATAAGCGTCCGGTGATCCGGCACGCCACCGAAATATCCTTGCGCCGGCGCTGATTCCGCCGATACTGTCTATGTCACTGTCACTAATCCACTACGTGTCTTGACGCGGTGTATGTCTCTGACTATAATTAGAGCTAAATTATTGTGTTGTGAGGAATGCGTTCAATGAACTCTTTAACATTGTTTACTGGAGATCATTCAAAGTTGAATTGGAGTTGGTGTAAATATTTTGTCGGGGAACCGACTAATGAAATTTATCTTGAACAATAACGCTTTCTACCTTTTACGATGCCAAAAGAATGCATACATACATAGGTATATACCGAATAAAACTACCCGGCGGAACAAAATCCGAGACTTCCGCAGTGCACGAAGACGACGAACGCAATCAATATTGAAGAGAAACAATAGGCATCTCTTATTCAAAACGGAAACTATTACAGTCTCGTCATTGTATTCAGGCCTCACCTCCACGAGTAAATTATTCAAAAGAAGAGTGGTTTGTTTACAAAATCTAACAAGATAAGTATTGAAAATAGTTGGGAACGATTCACTATGATATTTGTTGGTGTGTATGACGACATTAGTCGGTCTGTCGTTGTGTATTTGGATGATGTACATCTTCGTGACAGTAAAATTACGTTGGATTATCCTCGATCATTCTTTGTTCTAAATATTACGTCACACGTCGTCAAGATCATTGATGGGTATTACTTCCACCATAAACAGAACACCATAGATTAAAGATAATAACACATTTTGACTGTGACATGATAGATTTATTACAAATGTTACACTGTAAATTAATTTTATAAATAATGAGAATAATAAAACCTACAGTATTGTATAATAAGTGTAGACGTGCATCTTAATGTGTTCAAGAATGTAGAGACGAATAGAGTTTGCATAAAAAACACATTAATCTTTATTGTAGAGAATTAGCTGCTTAGCAGATCAGTTACATGTGCCTATGTTAGTGCTGCATACCTTCTAGTTAAATTAATCGTGACATCAAAGCGCAGTCCATCCAGACAAGACATTTCTAGCGAGTTGAAATAACAATTAAATTAATTTATGATTTTTGCTACTTACGGATATTTTGTTGAAGAAAGATTGGAATTAAAAATACCAGGTGTTTAACTTGGTTTCTTATTCGTCATTGCACTAATTTACCGTTATTCTTCAATAATGATGCCTAAGAAAAATAATAATAAGAGTTAATAGGTTTCATATAAACTATTCTGTTGAATGAATGAATTTTATTAACTTTCGTTTCCTCCTTCAAATGTTGCCAATTCACGTAGTAGATAAATCGAACTGCGAATTAATAAGTAATGGTAGTATTAAATAGTTACTTTTTAGATCAATATTTTTCGTCTTGTGTTAACTATTGAATGTCTACCCGATATCTTTTTTATATCTATAAGCAAACGATTAGGATTAGCAAAGCGAACAGTTAACAACAGTGACGTCAGCGCGTAATTGGTACGTTTGAAGAGCCCAATTACGGATGAAGGAGCAAGATTCAGTTTAATGAAATGATTGTGTCGATATTATACATTAAAGTCGAAAGCAGATAATTGAATTTCCTGCAGCGGGCAACGATGGGTTTGAAGTGAGCGCAGCCAGCGAGCGGCGAGCCCCTTTCAGGTTGCGAGTAGGTACACCGCGCCGGTTTGATCGACCGTTTCCTTTAATTATTCGTCCTATTAATAAGACTGCACGCGACTTCATAACACTCCTCGCTCCACTAGCGTACTTCAAAATAATGGATCTATTAAAGGGTTCCACTGATCTAATGTTTGAAGATTAGTTACTCGCACGCAAGATTAGTAGGTACTCGTACTTTATTGCTCTAAATTGTATTTTACATAATTTATCACCCCTGTTATATTGAAATAGCGTAATCCAAATAAATATATTACTTTTGTCATTGAAAAATAAAACTTTTTACGAATATTTACAGTTATAATCCTATAGGATAATATCGATATCTAATTCGAGATAAACAAATCCAGTATAATTTCTAATATAACATTTAATGCTATGATTTATATGCGTTATTAACCATAATCTGTACGGAACTGAAACTACATATGTTTGCAAATCGCATTGATGGGGAGATACAGAATCATATCACCCTTAAACTAATTTAATGAAAGACGGGTTGATGCTAAAACTAGTTCGTTTGGCGAATATTTGTGTTACCAGCGATTCCCAAAACGCTATTAACTAAGTTCGGGGTTTGTATTTGACTTTGATGTGTGAACTGTGTTTGCCGTCCGGGCGAGTATGGAAATCATTTCTTGCTTGGACAACCTTCCATACTCCGTCTGCCCAAATATTTGTTGCTACTGGAAACCGCTTTTAGCGTTGGCTTTGCTTGTACAACTGTATGTTTTACTCATGTATATTACACAGTAAATGTGTTTGAGGTTTTAAAAATGCCTAAAATTGTATAACTTTGGTAGATGAAATGGAAAAGATAGAATAGATAATGTGTGTAACTTTAACTTTTTACACCATAGACCTAACGCCTTAGCCATAACTGCTGCCGCCATAGATAGATACAAATTACTGAGTCATCTCTGGGTAACAATAAGCTATACGATACATTACCGAAATATTTTTATATTTACCCGAACATGTGCGTTTGTTACGCAAATGCAACCTTTTTAGAATATAAATTGATATTTTATAGGTTCATTATCATATGTATCTCCATATTTAAACAAGATAATTCAAATATAAGCGTTTCGTACGTGTCTATATACATATATAGTTAAATAATCTACCGTCATGACTATGACACCAAAATCATATATTTTTAAGCCGGGACATAATTTAATCAGATCTACGTAATTTACGCAAATAGCTAAGGTAGAGTTATTTCAGCTTAACTAACTCAATTTGGTTTTATGACTTCATATAAACTTTCTTAAATTGTATTATACATTTCATACATCAGTTTAGTTGCGTTTAATAAATAATTTTTCTTTTGGAGATGTATAAATATTTAAGTACGAGTAGCTAAGCGGTTTTTTGCTGAAGAATGGAACAGTATCGTCGGGTTTTTGTTTGAATGTTAAAGTGCACATGAATTGTAAGGAGGGGAGCTCCGATGTTATCTGTTCATTGTTGTGTGTATTAACCGTCACACTTGCGCACACACACGCGAGCGTCTCAGGGTTGCCAGTGGCTGCCCTCAATAGCTACATTAGTTAACAAAATGACATCTTATACTTATTAATATCTTCTTTATCCTAATATTACTGAAATTAATCATGTTAATTAATATAATATAATCTATGAACATTTTTTGTATAAATTCAAAAATAGTTTCACGAATACTAAAAATAATGCATAATGACATAAAAATTAGAGAGAAAATAAAATATAACTATAATAAGATTTACTAAAAAAATGAGTACATACATGTACTCTGCCGTGACGCATGTCGGATCACGAAGGTCAGAGATGTTAGCACTGATGTATTAAAACGGATGGCAACCCTACTATTGCATTCTAGTCTTGTTAACACATTGTAGAGGAAATTACATTCTTTACACGGGGAATATGGTGCCCAGCGCTATTTCCGTTATCGATCATCGCTCTAACCTGTCAAATTGCTGTCATTACACGAGTCGTAAATAAATTACTCGGTTACTTGACCTCTTCTCATTATTGAGTATGCTAAAAATTGTATAACATTGCAACGCGTGTTGTCTTCTAACGAGGAAAGGGCAATGACGAAATGAGTTGTTCAATCTACTTGACAGACCTAAGCAAGCTTTGGGCATTAGGTAGTAAATATATCATATTTTAAATTTTATTACATAGCTAATGTGCGAAGTATTGCTTAAAATATCTTTAAATTTGTCTTCAGATTTATTGTAATATCATTCCTGTCGTGTAACTTGCGCTTTCCACTTTAAACAGTATCGGAGAAATGCGCAACAGAAAAACGTTGGCATATTATGAAATAAGTTTCGTAAGGAATTACTCCAGCTCACTAAAAATTATAACGTCTTAAAATTGATTTATCTCTTATTTTTAGCTCAAGTCATTATAAATATAGATACACCTTTAAAATTTCACCTGGATCCATAGGTATATGTATCTCTTCGTAAGTATCATCGATCGGGTTAAACATTTTTGTACTTGGATCTAAAAAGACAAAGATAAAAGATAACTTAATAAAGTAAGGCCGCAATGAAGAGTTCTATGAAACTTTTGGTTTTCTGAAACTTCATACTGAAAGATATTTAAACATCTGAAGTCAAAATAAATTTTGCAAGAAACTTGCCTGTGACTAAAGAATTTTATGAATAAGAAATAAGTTGATATACAGACATGAATAAGAAAGATACAGATATCTATTGAAATTCTCCACTTAGGGTAGAATTCGATCCCAATAAATATATAATGACGTTGAATACTGTTTCTACAGTAAGAAATTGTCTCATTTTTGACGATAAATCTTATACATTCATTTTATTATTATATCATCACGCCAGGTCCGTTACAAGGTAGATACGGAGTGGCAATGATCGTCGTCCTTAAAAAAACTTTACAGAAACTTGCACGCTGGTTTTGTAGATTTCTGCCTCTCCCGTCAGCTACTATCTGATCTTTTTGATGAAGCTAGACAAGTCTTAGTCTTTCTCGGCATTTGCCTTGAAAATCTGTGGTAACAATCGGAGCATGCCCTTCCTCATTTTTACACTAATTCTGTCTAACATATAGCGTCTTCCTTACACATTGTGTAATGATACCCATATTGTTTCAGATTTATCCTCTAAATAAAATGGACGTGCGTTTGAGGTTGCGCTTGACGCAATTAGTCATAAGTGCATTTTTTCTTACCAGCATTCGTGTCACGTATGAAAATGTAACTTGTTTAGGAATGTATAAGACTGCAGATCCCTGACTGTCTTATCTTATAAATGTACTTTCTCGCACACATTTACATGATGTAGTCGTTATCTTTGCTTGTATCCGAGGTTAATTTATATTTGTACGTAAGTTGTAGGCATTTTAACGCTTGAATTATTTATAATAACAATAACAAAGGAGTTATCTACGCTCTTATAGATAAAGTTTCGACTACAATACTCCGCGGCGCAAAAGTTTCAAAAATACTCGTAATAATGTAGGTACATCAGAGTATGTCCAGGAAGCGGGAAGCAAAATTAACATCGCGCTTAATAAAGTAAGGTGGAGTTGGATCTGTATGGCTTCCCATGTTGTATTTCTGTACTCGTGCGATTTATGAACTATGTTTTCTGGCTTCAGGCACTTTATTATTACTTTCGAGAGAGGCTTCCAACGAAAGGGGCGGTGGAACGTTGGGGTTACGAAGGTAAACAAGTGCTGTGGGTTTATTCAACTAGCTAGTCAATCGAATGAATGTTTTTCCTCATTTTAGTCGGATTCTTTTTATATGGTTTCCGAACCATATTGCTGGCTCGCAGCTATTTCAAGTTAAATAGAATGCCTACTTGTGTCTAGTGTCCAGCCTGCGTGCGTAATATATACGAGGTCAGCGCATTGCGGCTGAACATTCTGTAGCCGTCCACCGGCATCTGTTGTCAATTTGTCATACATGTATACTCATTTCAAATATCATTCGATGCGAATATATACCTTGCATCTGATCGAGACGACGCACATAACTAAAGAAATCTCAATGTGCTTGACTAATTCCATGCTTGTCGCCGAGACTAATATTATGTAAGTTTAGACCGTTGTTGCAATGTTTGATCATAGTTCGGAGCGATCATTTGTGTTTCTTGTGCTCGGTTGAATACAGTCGGCTTTATCAAAAGCTCTATAATTTATTGGCGCGGACAGATTAATTTTATCTATTTCATCTCGCCGCCATTCAATGTTCGTTCTAATCTTATTTGTAGGGCGATTTATTGCATATTTATTGAATGGATGAATTTTTCATTCTCATTAACTTTTAAGAGATAGTTAAAAGGATTGATTGGAGTACATTTATATTCGTTTATAATACATATTAACGAATAGCGTTGTTTTAAAGTAATTAAACGGGCGTTATTTAATAAGAAATAAATAATAGAAGCGTTAGCGTTAAATCGTTATACTCATTGTCAAATGATACGAAATCGCTGTGATATTTATTAACTTACCTAGGATCTACGAAGGGTTCCGCGTAGATGTTCCTGACGGGCTGGCGGCGTGGAAGGGGCGGCGGCACCGGGCTGAAGCCCTCCATCATTTCCTCCCGCTCGCTGTACTTCAGCGACTTCATCGTCATCTCGACCACTACTAAAACCTCAGTTCACTGCACAGTTATATTTCAATCTTGGTACCCAACATTGCACTATAATCTCCTTTATCACTCACATCGCTATTACAGTTATTTTAACGTTCACAGTACGAGTTCACTTCAATTTTAAATGTCTCTTACGGTAAACATAGTTGCTTTAACTCTCGCTTTGATTAATAATTCTGAAATGAGTAGTTCTTATAAGTACGATCGAACGGCACGTTTCGTGTGCGTATTAATACTCGAGTACGCAGCCTGCCCCCGTGGGTGAGCGCGGCCGACTGTCGGGCTACGGGTAGTCGGGGCTCCGGGCCTGCCGGCGTCCCGCGACCCTCGCCCAGCTTTTGTAGTTTTTGTTCCGAAGACGAGGTACCATAAAAGCTCGCCGAGTTATTAGATGATCGAACAAAAAATACGGCCCATACGAAAGACGGCATATTGTTAGTAATAGAGTTTACGCAACCGAACGAAAGCGCGATCCGCTCCACCCGTGTTCGGCATGACGTGATGCGGTTAAGTTTATTTCAAAGAATATCCTTTGTGTGAAGTGTGAATAGAACATATTTCTATAAAAAGGTGTTTAAGAGATTTAAATATTTCCAAAAAAAATTGTATCGGTTAGAGATTTACGTGGATTATAATTTGATACAAATGTACTATGTACATATAAGGTAGATTTAAAATTTATTTTAAATAAGTTTGATAGCAATGAAATTATGTAACTCATATATCACGCCTCGGCGTCTCCCTCGCTGCTGGAGAGCTGGCTGGTTGCTCCCAGCGCTTTGCATGTCAAACAATTGCCCTTACACACATTGTTCACGACAAATACGACAGGCGTGCAGCCGTTACCCTTTTACACTCTCAAATGTTTGTTCACGAGAGAGAAACTCGTTACCCATATACAAATTTTATTTACGCTCCCAAAATTGTATTACTCGTCCGTGATTTATTGAATGTTTGTTAATTTAACGGCATCCACTCTGCGACCGATAAAAATTCTCACATAAGAATACGCTGATTCCGCGAAAGCGTACTCCAATAAAAAGGGTTGCGGTAAAATTATGTAAAAACCTGTCCTATGGGCCCGAATTATCCCGCAAGGATAAGGAATAAGAATATAAAAGAGGCTTAGAGTTCCCCATACAGATTTCGAAGAAGCA
The DNA here is from genome assembly GCA_018244795.1 of Parelbella ahira ahira. Taxonomy (NCBI): domain Eukaryota; kingdom Metazoa; phylum Arthropoda; class Insecta; order Lepidoptera; family Hesperiidae; genus Parelbella; species Parelbella ahira. Next base: position 7,324 of record DWME01002630.1, on the reverse strand, counting down.
ACGAACATAAGATTTACATACACATGCGGGTAAACATGGCCGGTGCCGAAGTGTCTCACAGTACCTGTATAATAAATTGATTTAAGCGCCTCCTGACAGGCTTAAGTACGTTTTGACAAACATTAGAGAATCTAAAGCCCTGGTGACAAAACTTAGTTTTATGTATCCGAACCGACTGTCGACGAGTTATGAAGAGAGCAAATCGCGCCAAAGTTTATTTTGTGCACTTCTTTTTGATGTACTTTTAAAAGGCAACACTTCGAAAGTAATATTTTATCAGCCTCCATGTTCATCATCATGCGGTTCTTTGAACGAGTTAAAGTACTCACTAATTAAGGTTGATACATTGCAAATTCAAAGATACAGTTATACAAGAAATGAAATTAATCTTGCCAAGGATTACAAATTTATCTACAGAAATTACCTTATTTAGTACGTCATATAAACTTCTCGCTAAGAAATATTTATTGCGAAAGGTTGAAGAGGTACAAATTGAAGGATTTAGAAATATTAAATTAAATTACCGCCAACCGGTTGTAATGCTATATTAAAGTGATAAATGGTCAGTCGTTTAGTACATTTATTGGGGTATATTTTATGAGCTGTATTTGTCGATCAATATGCAACTCAATACTATTTCCAATATTATTTTATTAGAAAAAAAAACTGAAGTAGAAGTTTGTAGAAATACTAAAGACTTTAAAGATAAATGAAAGAAATATTTACTTAAGCAAGCCTATTAAACTTACTAAATCCGCTAAACGTAACTTTTGTTCCATATCTTTCTATTATTACTTTTCAATAGTGACTTAGGTATAAGCAATATCAATTTATTAGTGATGCTAGTTATTTAGTACACTAACTGAGTAAAATATCTAACATCTTTAAAAACATGAACACTGCTTTACCACGGTGAGCCACGGTGTACATCAATCGATACCCAGGCCAGTGTGTACAGTTATTGGGGAGCAATAGTTGCTTGCGCGTATAAGGTAAGTAGGAAACGGCCGGATGCTTGTTCAGCGTTCAAAGTTTTCCCATGGCACAGACTGATGCATTCTGACCGAGCTTCATATGTGAGCATCCTTGTTCTTGTACTTGAACTTGTTACGGACTTGTACTATTTGTAATATGTGCCTTACGCTTTGAGCACGTGGGAGTCGACAGCTTTCTGATTTATAAGGGAAGGACATGTATGTTACTTATTTTGTCCAAGCTCATCTTTATATTTAGTTTTAATAATATTGCTCGAATTGTATTATTATTATATCGCCATTAGATCCTCCACGGAGTAAGCAGAGTGCATTCAGTGACAAATATCTGTATGCTTACAGATCTGACATGCTTTTCCTATATTGGTGGCTTTCGTCGAAAACCCGTGACCTGGTCAAGAAAATGAATTCTGTTTTTAAAGAAAAATAACTGGATTTATTTTAAATATATCATAAAAAAAATTGTAAGTGGTTGTTACTTTTATTTTTAACATCAAAACATGAGAAAATATATTTCGAATTAATTACAATATATAGATTGTCTAAATAATATTATGATAATATTGATGATTATGTTTTGATTTGTAATATGCACGGAGTGTAGTAGATGTATAAAGATGGTTATCATACTGAGATAGACAAAGATATTACTGAACAGTAGAAATATCAGGTACCTACCAGTTTTATTATCAACATAGCAAAACTTCTAGGTATAAAAATCAAAATACCAACATTACAATGAGTACCTTTTTTACTGATGTCTTTTTGCATTTTCCTATAGACTTTTATGATTCTCACTATCTTATGAATCCTATAGTTCGGCGGGTCGGTCTATAGTTCATAGCTAACGATAATCAAAACCAAGTGGAATTAAAATACTCGTCGGCACTTTTACACTAACATTAAAGAGTCTTTGTTTAAACGTAATTAATCTTCTTTTCTGACCTAATTAAATTTCGGCATCCGTCGGCCGGCTGTGCCAGAAAAAAAGAACTGAACTATTTTAATTACCGTAAAAGTTTAGAGTTCCATCACAAAAAATGTCAATGATCGGTTCACACTTGACATGTGCATTCTCTTATCTATATTTAGATCTCTGTCAAGTATTCATACTCTTTCTCTCATCTGAAAATAGACACTACTTTTGTAGAGTAACAAGCACGCATTATAAGTTTATCGGAAGTAAAACTGATAATTCGTAATAATTTATGCCAGACCCAACGAAAAATATTTTTTAATATTTCAGGATAACATTTAAGACCAAAAATTTTAGCTAAGTCACAAATTTCATTAAGTTAATGAAAGACTAATATTGTGATCGAAAACAGATTTTAATCAACGGTCGGAGCTTTAGCGAACCATCGACTATTGCAGTTTATAAGGGATTAAATTATTCTATTATATATATTGTTAGTTCATTCTTATTTAGGTGCAGTAACTGGAGCTCTAGCTAGATGACTGACGGTGTGAGAGTCTTCGTTAAAGCTACACGTGTGTGTTCGAGTGTATGTGAAGCACGTTTCATAAAATAAAAGACGATATTGATTCGTGACGAGCTGGGAGCGGGTTGTGGGAAACGATTCCGGTCTGTTTAATAGACGCCCTCAGGACACAGGCATATAACGCGTTTGCAGCAACGAGTGTTTCGAACGAAGGCATTGAAAAATTAAGTAGATGAAATACAATTTAATTGGGAAGCCTTTGTACGGTTTTGGAAGTCTTTTACATAATTGAACCGCGCCGCCGATTCTACGAGTTCGGTGCAAAATACCAATCATTATTTATAAAGGCCGGGAGTCTTTTAATTAAAAGGAAAATGGAAACCGTCGATGCAGTACACATTAGTCGAACAAAACTGGGACATTTTTTGTTGGTACAATTAAAACGGACTAGTATATTAGTGCGGAACGGAGAATTAACGAGTGAAGGAGAGTACATGGAGCACTTTATTCCTAGTTTAGCGGCGGTCGGAGGCTGCGGCCGCAGGACACGGCCACATTCTCGACGGCTAATTACACACGCTCGTCCCGTTCCGAAGCTTCCACTATAACATTTCATGCCTCATTTCGTAGTGTTATTTGCTGCATGTTATTAACGTGGGAGTCTCGCTTTGGCACAGGCTGGGGCACATTATATGTATTGTTATAATGAATATTTATAATATGTCAAGCATGTATGTGGGTGGATGACAATATGTAGCCATGTTTGATGTCAATACTGGTGTCAGGCAAGGCTGCGTGTTGTCAGCCAGCCTGTTTATCAAATATCTAAATAAATGCTTCTAAAGATTGAAAGGAACAAATGTGTTAGTACGTATGGATAACTTACGCAGTTTTGATCGGCTAAACATCAAATTGCACTCTGGTCACAATTGTGAAAGATGATTGTACGGAAAAAGGTTTTTTATTGAATGTGAAAAAAGTGAGTCTTTGTACTTGAAAGAGAAGAGTCGAGAACTACAGCAACCATAGTATTTAATAATATAATGCTGGAAGAAGTGGATAGGATTGTAGATATTAGATGTGGTTTTAGCAGAGATGGCAAGTACAACACTGACATAGAGAGAAGAGTAAGTGTGAAAAATAGAGTCAATGAAGCGTTGAGTAAACTCCGTAATTTCTGCTCACCTCATAAGGGACCTGATATAATGATATATATATATAATAATCTTATTACTGTATAAAATCATATAGTGATTCTTTTCAAATATCATAATACAAGTTCTCCTAATGAAAAAAGTTTTATTCAATTTAAACGTCGATAACATCGCAAACAAGGAAATTGCTCAAATATCGTGCTGCTATCTGTTGGAAATATTTGCACGTTCAATATAAATATAATTACCTACTTTAGAATGAATTGAAATGTCTCTTAAAGGTAATATAAATAGTTCATCTTATTTATAAAAGGTAAGCAATTAGGAAATGGAATGTGCCAATAATGTTTTGTCAGTAGATTAATATTTAGTTGAATTGTCCGCTATATAACATGTATCTCTCAATTGCTACTGGTACTGTATCATATAACTCATTTCGTATTTATTTACACACACACACGCACGACGAAATAAAGTTTTACTGTTTTTGTTTACTGCTTAAAATCATTCAGATAGTTAACAAGGGAAGTGAGTTCCACTGATAAAATATTACTTGTTAGAATAATTCTTTTTTAGAACGCCTCTTAATTTGCAAATAAATTGGGTGTCGGAGAAAATTATTTAGCTCTAAATTCACCTTTGATGATTTTCTTAAGATCAGATCAAAGTGCCTCGGAACTATATTAGTGCCGGCAGAAGCGGACGTGCTTGTTTTGAGTGGGGCCGGCAGCGGCGCGCCCGGGCTCCTCGTTCGAAACAAATGTTTTCGCGAGATCCGCCAAAAGTTTTTAAAATGCCAAGTGGCTTTTCGCTCTTTGTTCCTCTGTTCGCAATGTTTTTGTGTGGATTACACAATTCATTTCGCTGTTGATTATCATTGTAGCGATAATTTGCGTTACACAACGCGGCGGAGAGACTTAAAGAACGTCGTACTTAACGTCGTACCACAAGACGAAGCCTACAAAAATTTAATAATTTCCGCACTCACAAAAGGGCTACCCAAGAGCGATAAATCAGGAATAGAAAATGGTTTACAAATATTTACTGGAAGACAATAAATAATAGTGTCACGTCAGAATCAATGTAAGCGGGCGTCGCGTCATTAATGATTATAATGGTTCGGGAATTGTTTCTAGTGCGTAATGGCGGGAAGGTAGGGGCGGGCCCGGAAATTGTGCTCTTGTCGGGCCAACGCCGCATTAGCCGACGACGTTAAGCGACGTTCGCAAACAATGTGTGCGTGTCGTTTCATTTGTGACACGTGAAAATACCTTCGGAATTATACAACTACCTCTCTTGTACAGCGCTAATTGACTTAAAACGGTTCATGTTGGAATATGACATTCAAGGAGACCAGGAGACCGTTACGGTTTAGCTATTTACGTGAATCGTGACTTAACATTAAAGAATAATATATTATATATTATTGTAGTTTTAACATCTATATGTGTAGAACATTATTACCAGTTCTGGTATTCGAAGTTTGACAAATTAGTTGCTAGTTGAGTAGTTGTTAAACTTTGATTGTGCCATATTTTCATTGGGTACTACATATTAGCAAAAGTGGAAGCAAAAAAATTAAGTCGACTCACCCGATAATTTTTTGGAGTTTAGGTGCAAAATCGATTTTTTTTTTAAATCCCGTTACACCTGTATCTATATATCGAAGTAAATTTTTTGCAAATACATACAAATAGAATCAGTACCTCAAATATTATTTGATTGATATTATAGGCCGTATAGCCGATTTTATAAAGAGTATCTGGCGATGTGACGGAATATCCCTTCATATCATGTTTAAGTGCGCCTAAACATTATCGTATCCATCAAACTTCCTTCGGTGTTTTACTACATTAAGTACTGACAATAAATAATGGAAATACTTACGTTAAGGTGTAATTTATAGTAATGTCACATTATAGTGTAATATACTCTCATAATGTTAACTAGACACCATATACAGCGGTGGTAATTAACTGTGGATCGATATCCGGTTACTTAAAGGTTTAGTTGTTAATAACAATGTTACAGTTGTTAAAAACAGTTTACAGTTTATTCCCCTTTATTCTAGATTAATGTTGAATTTTATGTTTTTTCGTACTTGCCCTCCCAAGGTTCTATTATATTCAATGTGTTAGCAAACTATTGCACCTTTTCCTACAATAGTAACAATAATATTGTATACATACGTAATATTAAAACATTCCTTCCGTTAATTGAGATTTTAACCAATATTTATATAAAATAGGTTTTTCTCTCTATGTTTTTTTATTTAAGAAACACAAACATGTATAAAAATAATAAATCGAGATAAACTAATTTCGTCCATTTGGTTACTGCCAATAAGGCTAAGATTGAAATGGTTAATCATCTAAAGTTTATACAATTATTGGTATACTCGTATACTTGAATTGTGTAAAGCGAAAACCAAAATTGGGTTTCTCCTTAAAATATATAAAATCACTACAAAACTTTGTATTAAAAAAGAGCGATTTTGTTTAAATTTATCCATTTCGTACTGACATGAATATGTCATACCTACTTATAAGTATTTTATTCTTACCACTGTCATAAAGTCAAAGACTATAATTTGTAATATTAGTTTAGTTATAGTAAAATAGAAGATTGAAGAACGTTATAAACATCGGTATCCAAAGTCGCTTGAGACATTTCGAAAGCACCAGAGTATATTTAAACTAGACATATACATATACATACGTAGGTACCTGAGCATTCATCATGTTTTTAGCGTGTGAACGCGACCGGATGGGCGAGCAATCTTCATCATGTGTCACGGTAACAGACTTAGCCGGGCCATTAACGATCGACGAATTTTCCAGCAATTTAGTCTGAGTACATAATTGCGAGAACAAGTCGAACCTAATTGATGGCGAGGTCTGAGTTCAAGATGCCGTTAATGTATCGCACGGACGAGGTTTCTGGTTTGTGGACCCACAACAAAATCAGCATGATTAAATTTTATTTACGATAATTATAAGCGACAGATTACCTTGTGTCCACTTTGTTGCAATTAGCTATGGTCACTTAGACAATCTTTACCTACAACTAGACTTGTGATCTGAGTTTTAAGTCACATTATCTCGTGTGCTTACGTATAGTAGCCTGGTATATTCTTGATCAGAATTACGATTAACGATGGTATTGAAACTTTTTAAGGATTGCATACACGCATACAAATATGTATCGAAAAATCGACAAACATTCAACTATTTGACACGTTTTGTTATAGAATGTTCTCTTTTATCTGTTTAGATGTCGTTCCTAAAATCAACGGTGGATGAAAAAAGATTTCTTTATTGGTTCAGTCAGTCTGAAAATACAGATTTTTTTTATTTCGTTGTCGTTCGAAAATATAGATTTTATTTTATTTCGTTGTGTTGCTGTACATCTGTAATTGTAATTATGACATCAATATCTAATTGCTTATGAGAAATATAATTAATATTTTTGAAACCAAATGTATCGGAAATCGGAAGTAGGTATTCATCGTATTGCATTATTGTTTAAAAATAAACGAATAAACCGACTGCATTCTTAAATAAATCTGGTTTCGTATAGTTTCCATAATACGAAAGGAAACGACATCGGTTTAACAAAATCTAAGGAGATATTATATACATATGTATGTATATTAGATTTTGTTTATGATAAGAATAATTTGTATGAAAATATGATCCAGTAAAACGATACATACAGTGGATAGGGCAAACAAATG
>DWME01002629.1:0-20284 GCA_018244795.1 Parelbella ahira ahira | reverse complement strand
CCTCTCAATATGAGAGGAGACCCATATTCCAACAGTGGAATGACAAATGGGTCGATTATTATTATTATTTTTATTTAATTAATGTCGTCTGATAATATTGTAAGTAAATGAGATAATTTAATCATCTATATAATTAGAAAATCACTACAATACATACATACATCTATTACGTAGACTGTTTTATTTGTGTTTGTCATTCATTACTACATCAGGACTGATGAACTCTATGGTTCGATACTGTTTAGTGGTTCTGCATAAAATTGAAAATTTCGATTAGTGAAAACAATATAATTTTAAAAGTGGATAAAACGTGACGCATCTTAGACTTATTACATATTTTTACAGCCACGCTCAATAGATTTTATAAAAACGTCAGAAATCACGCCGGGATTCCAAACAGCTACGTCTGTGGAATGCTCCAGCAATCATCGATAATATCCTATTTGAATTTCATGAATATTAAGCGGAAAATTGTTCTGTTGGTTCTGTTGCCCGATCCCTTGGTATTACGACTTAATTATTCCTGATTAATATTATTTATCAATGTAACTCACGTACGCTTTTCGGCATAGTCCTGCTAATTTTGAAACTAACCGAAATCCTATATCGTGAGCTCCCACCGACCGCAGCGAGGACTCGGCGCCGACTCTATCAATAATTTAATCATGATTAAATGTACCCACGAAATGTATATATTTTGTAATAAAGTGATAAAATTACTCAACATTCATTGTAATATTATATTAGAGTTTTTATATACATACAACGTTTTTTAAGTACATTTTTTTAAATACAAGCACAATCCAAAAAACCAGCTGCACGTACAGTTACATTTATAGCGTGAACGAAAACGAAAACAACAGATAAAGAAACACATTTTTAACAAGGATTCCCTACATTTTCACCAGTAGAATTTCTAATATAAAAAGAGACACGATTAAGACTATATTTGTTCGGTGCTTTCGCAAACTCCAGACTTAATTGCTAAGTTTTTGTACAAAAAAAGTTGTGGAATGGAGAAGTTATATAATAATTAACTTTAAAATTAAAAAATTATAACTGACGATAATTAAACTGCCTTTCGGGTCGAATTTTTGTAACGGGACTGCTTTATTAGTAACGGATTTCTAAATCAAATTCAAAAATCAAAGCACTTATCCTAAAAGAGATCCTTATATTATTTCTTTATGTTCTATACATGTGCACAAAAAGCGGGAAAATATCATAACTAACATATAGGTACTTATAAAAACACAAGTACTTTAAAATCCTTATCGTTTTTAATTTAGAATAGTTTTGCCTGTACGATAATATAAAAGAGTTTTTTTTAACGTTTTCTTAGAACAACGTTGCCGCAGTGTCTCAAGGATATGATGTGTAAAATTGCGAGTTCACTTTCCTAGAGTACGGTTCAATCCAATTTTATATTGTCTTGAAATTTTAATGTTAAGTCTCCATACATATATTTTCCGGTAGTGCTTTAAGCTTCTTAGTATTTTTTTTATTTGAGATGGAAAATAATTTTCTAGTACAAGTGGTACGGTAGTGTGTACTGCTATGTACATTGTTACTGGTGATCCCATATTTTCTAAAGAATTGTAACATTATTCGTTAATAGTCGCAAAGCATTTTTGGAGTAACCCTTGTCGAGAACAATTTAACCACTCAATTCCAATAAATTGCACTGCAGTTCGGTTCGGGTATCATTATAAAATGTAATAAATTGACGACAATAATTTTAATGTTGTAAATAGTTCAAAACGCTTTAATAACTGAGATTACTATTAGACGATCGGCTTGAACATAAAAAAAGTTTGCTCCACTCCATGTCCAACCAAAATAAGCAACAAGATGGAATCAAATTAAAAAATGAAACTCATTTTAATATCTTTTATAATAATTATAAATAATTATAATAAAATAACTTATAAATTTAACCAAGAATGGGAAATCCAATCCAATCCAAGTGGGAATATCCACAATTATAATTTATCTAATGATCGTGGTATAATTTCATTTCTGTTAGCGAATTTTTCGTCATTGTTTTCGACTGTACTATTGTGCACATTATATATTTTATTTTCAGTGTACAATCCGACGACAAACATACTTTTAAGGAGCGATTGGAAATATACGTTGTAAAATAAATCCACTCATACATTATCGCTTCTAAACAGAAACAGGCCGAACAGAGGCGCCCAGCTGGGTAAATTATGAGCGCTATTATGAATCTAATCTTCAGACTTGGCACTTACATATCATGAAATTTATAAGGATTTCAGTGAGAAATTTACACGAAATATTTTACGCACAAACGAAGGCCAATTTAAAGATTCTATTACCCAGGATCAAATATCTTCGAATGCATGACGATAATTTCACTGAGATTCATGTAGATAGGTACTTGTACATATGTAAACACAAATTCCCTCAGTACGTTTTAATGCTCACACGAGTTACATTCGCGGCGAGGTAAGTGAGTTGCAATGTTCCTAGCTGGAACGGAGAACTTAGCTTATTAATTAACTTGGTGGAAGCTTGGCATTGACTTCGGGAAAATTTTACATACATATAATAGTAGTTTAATAGCCAAATAGTAGTTTTGATCATTATCTTTAGCTTTTTTTATCATAACAATGTTGAGTACGAATTCATAAAAATCTTGCTTTAATGGTACTTTTAATCGAGATAATATATGAATTGGTAGTTAATTATAAATCAAAAAATGCAATCAAATCAAATGATTGTGATAAGTGATCAGTGAATGCTCTTTTATCATAATTATTTGATTGTGTTGACGTCATGTTTTACCTTCCAATTGTTCTGTTCAATACAGGCAACATAAAATATTTAAAATTACATTATCTAAGAAGTTATGTTAAATTAATACAGTTTCATCTAGTCAAATTAAAAAATCTCCGAGGTTCGTAGACAGATATCCAATTAGAATTTCATGAATATTAACTTCAAATAATTCTTTTTGTTTTATTTTCCAATCTTCGAGCGTTGTGCATGCATGAATTGATTATGAAACAATTGAAAAACAAAATTTTAACTCTACAAATTTTTAATTCCAGCAAAAAATTTATTTACACATTACAAACAAAGAAATGCTATGAATATTTGTAATAAATCACTTGGCAGTTTTGTCAGATCGGTTAATATCTTATTACGGAAAGTATTTGCTTCGTGTTGAGGGAAAGTATCCTTCAAAAAATACCCCCCGCACAGCTGTCGCAGTCGCTCTAGTGTAGACACTTCCTTCTTTTCTTACCTCTCTTTAACGTAGGAATGAGCTTATTGTCATACACTAGGCACAAATCTAGACAAAAATAAATGAAACAAATTAACTATTAATATAAAATGAATTTAGAAACAATCATCTTTCCTGCCCCGGTTTTTTTGTAAAATCACCCTTCTTTACGGGTGAAACGCTCATTAGGTAATATTTAGATGAAGCCTAATATTGTCTGTCTGCCAACCGGCACTTGGCCAACGTGGCAGACTATGGCCTTAACCCTCTCAATATGAGAGGAGATCCATATTCCAACAGTGGAATTACAAATGGGTCGATTATTATTATTATTTATTTTAATATTGTCTAATGAGCATAGAGTCTTCTAGAGTTCACACATAGTATGTAGGTTCTCTAAATCGTTTTCCTTCACCAATACATGTAGCAAGTCATATTCTTAACAACACAAATAAAGTGAAAGGCGTACGTATCAAAGCAATTAAGCTATCAGTGCTTCTGACTTAATTGTAATCGAACGTTTAATATTTCCACCGTAAATGAATAACCAAAATTTATTTACGCCACGTAACGCAGCTAAAAATGACACCGAGGAACTTGTATTAACACAGTAAATTCAATAAGAGGCCGCCATAACAAACTGCAAACTCTAGTAGATTTATGTCGCCAGAATTTTTTATAACGGGTAATGGAATGGCATTTCCCACTCCCTGGCCAAATTTGGAGGCACAGTCCCTCAGGAGTTTACTCCGACGTGACTATCCCGAAATACGTTTGGAGGAATTGGATGAAAGCAACATTTATTGTTATGGTTGTGGGTCTCGAAAAATCTTAAAATTTCTTTTTAAATTTTAAAAGGAGAAAATAAGTTTGTTTATTGTATCCTTGGTATCCCTAACAAAATATTTTTTTAAATTATAATCACATTTATAATATATTTTTATATATTCCTTTCTAACAAGAACCTAGAACATTTTAGGATATTGGTTAATGCACTACTAATCGAAAATACAGTTTTCGTTAGCGAAATGTATGTTAAATATTGACATTATTAATTTTATGACATAATGTAGTATTTGTCAAATACCAACCTTAGACCACATAATACTTTTGCCTTCATTTACATTTGTATGTCAACGTAGCACAGATAAATTAGGAAAATAAACACGTAACAATCTGGAATTATGGAGGTACAGAGCTATGAAGGTATAAGCTTCTCTTAAGACTTAACGCAAATCCTATTGCATATTTCGCTGCTCCCTGCTCTAATACGCTCTGCTCTAATATCAGTATTATCTGCCAGATATTTCCTTGGCTTATAGAAACAGAAATCAATTATCGTAGAGTCCACAAGAAGCTATAAAGAGCTACGTTTTAATGTAAATAAGAATTAATACTCATAAAAGCCTATTCGAGAGCGAGGTTAAACAAAACAATAAGAAGCCGTCATGGGTAAAAAAACCTTATTTTGCAAGGAATTACCCACAATATTCAGATTTCACGACAATGAAGTGGCCCCACATTTTAAGTCTAATTATTTTTAAACATCAACATCGCGGTGAGCGAGGCAAGTCGGTAAGACATCAATCTGCCTGCTTGAGATAAGGATTATTTAGAACTGAGCGGTCGCCGCTGGCTTATTTTAACACTTTTGTTAGTCGCCTTACGGCATTTTTATCTACAACCACCAGATGATGGTTAAATTATGAAAATAAACACTCGGTGAGATAGGACTTGCTGTGAATTGAGTGAAGCCACACTCCTTCGCAAAATAAATCAATTTACACAGATTTATAAATAACCGATCAACTTGTTTAAAATATATGCAAGAAATTTGATTCTTAATCACTAGACTATTACCGCTTTACTCTCAACCCGGGGGTCTTGGGTTCAATACATGGCGCGAATCTCTTTATAAAAGTGCATTTTAAGTTTAAATATTACTTGCTAAAGATGAAGAAAAACATCGCGAGGAAACCTGCACACCTTAGAATTTATAAAAAAAAATTGTCAAGTCTGCCAATCCGTACATAGCCAGCGTGGCAGATCACGGCCTTAAACTCTCTCATAATGAAAGCAAACCTATATTCCAACAGTGGACTGATAAAAAGGCTCGATAAGTAAAGTAAAGAAAACAAAAGTATTAATGCGAGTTACATAACGTAATCGAAGCAAAAGTTTTAAATATCAAACACCGTTAGTAAATGTTCAGCGACTGTTAAATTTCATATCTCGCAATAAAATTTCATAACCAATAGTTAACTTTAATCATTTAGCGTAAAACGTCACTTCAACTTTTATTCGACCGTAACCGTTTAAGTAATGGCTGATATTTATCAGTAAACCATTTTAAAAATGTTATACTGCTTAAAGAAGACGTGTTCGAGCTGGCTGCCATCAGGTGTCATTTACTAATGATGATCTAATATTTGGTTACCGTGTGGGCAAAATGTATCTACATACATATGTATCTACATACGTAATGTGTATAACATTGAAATTCTTGCCTCTCGCCTTTCACATTTTGGTAGTAGAAGTTATTGTTACACTTCTAAATTATTTCACGAAAAACGGCCATCGTACTCCGAAGCTCGTTCCTTCGGGATTTCAATATAATGTAAGAACCTTAAAATATATTTTAAGGAATTCTTTGAAACTCCCATTTCGTTGAGAATTTTTGGAATTTCACCGGAATGAGCGTTATGAATTTTTAACATCGACGTGACCTTTGTATTTTTATTACTTGAAAGCCTTATAAATAATAAATTAATTTCCATAGGAAATGTCGTGTAACGAATAATAAATATGTACATGGAAAGTATTAATACAGGTAGTCACAGTGACCATAGCGTTGTGTAAGTAAACATGAAATCGATGCCATAATTATGCATAATGGTTGTATATTAAAAAGCATGGTACAATTTTGTTGCTTTTTAATTATTATTGATTGTCCCTGAAATTAGTTAATAAGCACAAAGAAAATACACATGACCACGTATTGGTTACCATTTTCATTTATAAAATGGAGTATTTATGATATCTGTACTATTACAGTTGTTTTTAAATACATTTACCTAGACTAGTAATTGGATGGTGGTGTCTAGAACTTTCTTTACAGGTCTGTGGAAAGGTTAATTTCATTTAATAGTCTTTAGAGAAACTATAGGTACTTGAAAAAAGTGTTTTCAGACTGTGAGCTTTATATATAAGCTAAAAGTTATTCAGATACTCATACTAAATATTCTTCTGAATACAAAAATACCAGCCACGATAGCCGTACACAGGATAGGACAACTTTCGTGTTTACGTTACTTTAAGTTTAACGGACTTAGGATAAGTAACTTAGTAAAGCTACATAATTTTAGGATACTTGAATGATAAGAAAGGTTCATGTTTTCACGCAATGCTGACGTATATTTTTATTACTTCATCGAATAAAAAATATATACCGTTTCTAGATGTTTTTAGTTCCCTGGCTTTATTTATATTGAGACAACAATATTTACTTGTTTTAAATTAACTTGTTTTAAAAATATTATCTAAAATTTCGTATTTACAACAATAATTTTATTCACATCTTGAACCTATTTATGTATGTATGTACTTCAATAGAACTTTTAAGAACACAAACAGATGTCAAGTTCACGTTTCCTAGATTTAACGACGCAACACTCGTATACCAATAAGTTAGACACATAAAATACTGTGAAGTTGGCAACCCGGTGGACGTAGGTTTTTATTTTTGTTTTCGCTTCTTACTTTTTACTTAATTTGCTTGCGTGTTGTTTGTCTTCATACTTTATTTATTCATCTTTGACTCAAAGTTCAAGCGAAGGACACTGATTTATTAAAGCGCTTTCATCGCGAGATTGAAAAACACCTGGAATTCTTTTAGCCTCCACCCTGGCAACACTGAAGAACTAATTCAAAGTGCGATCCGTGTTCCCATTTTGCCTATATAGTTATTATGTAGGACAAGTGGGTAATGTACTATTTTTCGAAATGACAGCAATTTAACTAAATGAATTGATAGCAGTGATCATCTATTGGCTTAGAATTCAGCCTTCTTCTTCAGAGGTTCTTGATTCAAATCCCAGCATGAATACATAATGCTAACGTCCTGAATCGTTTTTCACTAATATTTACAATTGTTAATTGCTAATCTCGTGGAAGTTTTGCAATATTGTATAGAATTATTTTGGTAACTCCAAATGATTTTCCTTTCTGTTCTGCCACGTAACACATTCCTTTTGATCTCGAGGGCTTCTCAGTGTCCATACAATAGCCTGTCACCCTAGTTTGGATGCGAACAATGGCGTTGAGAGCAAACACTCCAGCTTTCTCCCGTCGTTTTCCTTTATAAGTTTATTTTTATGCGTATGTATTTCCTCGACTATTTCACACAGTTTTTGAATATGTCTTCATCGGGGACAGGAATGCTTAATATTTTCATAAACGATTTCATTACAACTTACGAGAAAATTTACAAGATTATAAAAATATTTGCAAACCTGACTTCGGTTAATACAAGCTTAATAAAATTTACGGGTTACACTTCTCGACTTAATTACAGCGTCAAAGAATCCTACTTTCTTTATTAGTAAAGGAATTAGTTTCTCTTTGCTTTATAAGGCGATCTTTTTGTTTTTAGTCCACGGCTGCATAAAAAACATTAATCTGAAGCTCATTTTACAAAGACGCCTTTTAACTTTTAATATAAAACTTCTTGACCCGCCTTTTGATACTACAGTTTGACGACTCCACTTGTAGCTAGTCCGGTAACTTCCTTTTACATTTAATATTTAAATGCTAAACTTAATTACCGTCTTGCTGCATAAAAATGTGGCACAATATTTACAGAGTGCAAACAAATATTACTCTAGTGAAGTCCACTACGAGTATATTAGGTAATTACTGCGCACTGTGAAACGAAGTGTACAAGATATAAAAAAGAGTTACCCTAAACATTCTATTCTGTATCTTGAGTAAGTAACTTTACGTCTCAGTCCCGCTCGGCTCGGCCACGTGTAGCTGTGACAAGTCAACTACGCAGGTTGCACTACTCAGTTCCTGAACAACATCCATTGCTATGTGTAAAATCGTTGCCTTTGATGTTTTGAGTGGTACTCAGTAAGTATGTCTGGCGCGATTTCTGAAAGCTCCCTCAACTCGCTTCACCTTTTACTTCAAAAGCTCTGATTCGCTTTTACACCTTAGATGACGTAAGATCTGGAAAGGACTGCGAGAACAAAAAGTCTTCGGCGTTAAAGTCGCTTATTAAAAGTGTTGCAGTCACTCAATTGCTGGCCTTTGTTTACATAATATAACGTAACACCTCGTAACATCACGCCTGTAATCCCCGATGGGGTAGGCAGAGGAGTGTACTACACTCCCACGTTTCACCAGTTATGTTTACGTCCCATGGAACAGGCGGTGAGCCTATTACCATACATCGAGCACAGATCCAGACTCCGACTCAATACTAGAAATTCTAAATTAGAAGAGTCCAATAGCACCCAACAGGGATTTGAACCAAGGACCTCCCGATCGGCAGTCGCGCTTGCAACCACTCAAGCAACGAGGCAGTCAGAAATGTGTTGCATTTAAATATACATATATGTTTTTTGACTGCTTCGTTGGTCGAGTGTTTCACATTTCTGTTAAAATGTTTAAATCAACAGATATGGCTAAGTGCACCTTGCCCTGCTCAGGGTAGACTGAGATAAATGACAACTACGTGGTCACTTAGTGGTGTCTACACCTTCATTAATCTTTTGAGCTTTGGGCCCGAGTGCTTTTTATACGATCTCTTTTTAGTATATTACGGGTTTTTTTTTTAATATATTACCAATTCGATACGTTCCGTTACGATACGAAGCGCTAATATTTCCGTGTCGCCGATGGAATGTAAGAGACTTCTGTTATTAAACATCTTTTGTTAATAACGACGAGGGATTTAATTTTCTGAATTTCATTGTGAATGATAATTTGTTTACGACGCATAAAAAGCACCAATACTAGGAAGTTGGCTTCATTATAATGCATAAATATCAGGTCTCGGTTAAAGTCTTCGCCCCGCTGGATTGACCAAATAAAGTTCTGACCAACGCATGTGTCAACGAGAACGCACGGTATCTATCAGCAACGATGACGTCATTGTCTACGTATGTAAGTATCGACCGAGCAAGCACGTTACTCAAAATCTCGGACCACCACGTTACCTTATGTCACCATTTATATGGGCGCGTTATGGGCAGAAAGGTTTGTTTTTCTTTTAATAAGCATACACAAAATCGACTTTTAATAAGATTTATCTTCTAGCATCAAGCAGTAATTCCCGTAACGCCCAATTACCAAGTTCCGCTTAACAGAAGTTTTAGATCAGCTGCGTTCAATTAAATTGAATTAATAGTGGGCATAAACTAACTAGTTACTAACTTTACGGGTTCTTGTAAACAAATTAGCTGATTTGTTTACAAGCGAACATGTAAACGAACTTCGAAATATAGGAGTAGATGTGTACAATAATTTGACTATAGTACTTTGTAGGCTGCCAAAATATTATATTAAACTTTATAACAGGATATAATCAGAGTTAAAGATTTCCCCGCAACAATGTGTGATATTGTTCACTAACAAAAATAACCATTTTAATATGATTATCATAATGTAATTATTACAATATAACTATTATAATATAATTATCATAATGCGATTATTACAATATAACCATTATAATTCAACCATTATTATATGTCTATTATAATTTAACTATTATAATATACCTATTACATTCCCTCAGTTGTTTTATTAAATATGCCACGTGTTTCTGTACATGCATACCTATTCGTAACATTTAATGCGGGTCGTAATATATCCAACACGCACACTATAGTAATATTTCTTGCTTATCTCAACACAGCACTCTGGCTGCAATTACTGTTACTGCAAAGTGCTAAAAGGATCGTCGTTCTAAGAAGTTAGAGAAATAAACACGAAATATATATAAACTAGAGACTTTTCTGTTGTGTTCTCTTGCGGCACGCGTGCTGCTGAGTATACTTACAGTTGTATTCTTGAATTTGTATTTGTTATGTTGATTAAACTTTAATGAAAACTGAAAATTAAAATCTGAATGAAATTATTTTACCACGTATCACCAGTTACGTGTACGTCCCACCATGATATAGGTGGTGAGCCCAAGGCCATACATCGGGCACAGAAACAGACGCCGATACACTACTAGAAAATTCTATTAGGAAGTATAGGTTAGAAAAACCCTATAGTACCCGAAATGGAAATTGAATTCAGGACTTCTCGATCAGCAACCGTGCTCGCAACCGGTTGCAACTGATAAACAAGACAGACAAGACTGAAAGAGTATATTTTACAAAACTGCAATGTAATCGTCTTGCCACAACTTGACGGCGCGGTTCTTACTATGCTGTTACCGTAGAGTTGAGACGTTGCTTTTTCACACTTTGCAGCGCTTAAAGCAATAGACTGGTGTTCGAATTCAGCTGTTCTAGCACACCGTTTGCGCTTATTGTCTGCTAGTGACGACTATAACAACGTGCACTAACAAAATGGTTCAGTTACAGTTATAAAAAAAATGTCTTTGTATGAATTTGTGGGCACTCCACTTGTCACTAGCATCTCATTTGCTAGTAGTACATAAATTTAGTTTTGTTGCAATTCATTATTCCTGAGGTCGCTTGATTTGTTAATTAGTATTATCTAGTAGTTACTAAGTAGTCTTGGCCAGGTATTATTGCTTTGGCAATAAAAAAATTGCTTAAAATTTTGTAAATTGCTTATAACCAGGTACATATTTGCATAGACCTTTTTTTAAGTATACTTAGTTGAAAATCACTTTAGTCTACTAGAAATTTTTATACCTACACATGCTGTCTGTACGCTATATAAATGAGGGTAGTCGTAAATTAAACTCCTAATTAATATATTTAAAACTTAACGTATTTCACACTATCCTTCCGTTTTAAAATTGCATGGCTCAAGATGTATAACAACAGAACAACATTAAAGTTACAAGCAAAGTTTGGGCATACAAATTAAATCCCAAAATCGTGAACTATGTAATCGAGGTCGGACATTTGTCTAACAATGAGCCCGGTTATTGTGTCGGGTAATACTGCCGGCCCACATTGTTTCGTCAAAGAACCTGCCCACGGGATTACTCCCTTTGGGGACCTCACAATGATCAATGTTCTCAACTCCGAAGTTTATAATCTCCTGTCTCTCAGCTGTATTGTTCCTAGAAAACCGATAAGTCAACATTAGTCTGATATTTTGAAGGAGAAGAAGAGTGCTGGTTACTTCTTAAAAATATCTTACTTTAAATAATATTCAGCGCGTTCAAATTCTTACTACGTAGGTCAAAATTATATATTGAAAACTTCGTGCGATAATCCATCACTGATTGACATAACTCAAAAATGAATGTTCTTCATTATAAATAAGGTAACGTCATAAATGAAAATTATCTAAAATGGTTAGACTACTACTCAACGAACAATAGCGTTCGATTATATTTCGACCAATTTTGTAAGATAAGTTGCCAAAATATTAGTAAAAGTTGTTTAATAATTTTCACCTTTAAACTATTTATATGAAACACCCAACCTGCCATAACTTTTAATGTACGAGTATTTACTTAGATCCGTTGTCTTATAATGATTATTATATGTAGTTATATACGCAGTATAGAATTAGTAGTTTAAAAAAAACAATAACGATTATATTATTAAGCTTAAGTTTAAAGTTTCTCGTTAATGGAACACTTAAGCGCCAATAAACGTAGATGATTTTTGACTCGTGCACCTAAATAAACCTAAATACCTAACTACCTAAACCTAAATACCTACACCTAAATACCTAAACCTAAATACCTAAACTCATATATTAAGAGATCAAAATCAATGCGACACAGGATAAAACGTCGTAAGTACTTGTACACCCTCGATCGCTTCATCATTTGGCCTTAAGACTTATAAAGGGACCTAACATCAAAAGAAATCAACGAACAAGCCCCACTTAAACGAGAAGTGACAGAAGAGGAAACACTTGTGGGTTTAAACCTATTGATAGCTACATTTTGTATATCCAATATCAAATCACTTGTTGTACTGTCGTCGAACAACGAATTAGAGACTTGGTATTTAATATGATAAAAGGACCAGGAATGGAAGGAGTAGCGCTGACAAGGGGAGAGCCCTATCTCCAGCACTGGACGTCCAAAGCCTAATGATGATGGTGACGATGATAAAAAGTTACAATAGAAAGTTCTACATGCCACAAGTATAAATTTATGTTGGGACAGTGTTTTCATCATCGCAAGTTTCGTTTTAACTAATGATTAAACATAGTGATGTTTCTATTAGTTTACTTATACTTTATATAGAAATAGCTTATTATTACATTAAATACAATCATCCACACTCTGTACCTAATGAGAATAAAAAAAACGAGGCATTCAATATGAGCTATAAACATATGTGTGTCATATACTTACTAGTACCTCTTCATTTCTAAATATTTTGTTGTTTACTAACATGCTATCAAAACACATCACCGGACGCTGCCTCGCTTTCGCTGCGACAAGTACTTCGAACTGGAAATCTTCTATAATACGAGTACAACACCATCGGCCCTTACCCAAAAAGCCTTCTAATCAAAACGGCTTCACTCATGAAGTGGCTTTTAGAACATCAAAGCATTCGAGCCCATGAGACTAGAGAGGCGTAAATAATTTATAAGTTGCCAAGTGGGAGGTTTTATGGACTAAGATTTTTTTGATGTAAATACTAAAGCTACCCTGTTTCATAATTTTTCGCAAATAAAAGTCGGTCGAAAATTTTAACTACTCTTTGGAGGTTAGCTGTAATTAGTTCGCTACGGTACAGTAAATATTGTACTTGAAAATTTTTACTTCATTTTTCAGTACTAGGAAGTAACTTTGGCAAAGTTTGTTCATTATAAAACAGGGTGAAAATGATGAAACAATTGTTTAAAATAGTATTTTGTATTTAGTTTATAATAAATTTACTAATTTAGTACTTGCTGTATTTGTTTGTAATGGAAAAAAATATTTTACACTTATATATAACTATTTGTATTATTTTTGTCCGTTTTGTTCTCCGTACCGTTAACCCCAATATGGATGGACCTTCGAACTGAAAATAAATAATAACGTTTACTTAAGGAAAGTAAGATTTTCCGTACATTTTCTGCAGCTATTTTCTTTTTAGAAAGCCAACGTTCTATTAATAGCGCACTTTTTTCTTGAGCAAAAGCAATGGAAGATAAACAGACAGCAGTTAGAAGTGACTACTGGCGCCCATAAAAAACGACGATCGACCTCGAATAGGATTGTTAGTGTCGGTTATTCGGTAGATATAATTTGTTAATAAGATTAATAATTACGTAGTAGTTATTAGTAGAACAAATATTAGTTACTATTCAATTTGTTTTTAAGGGCTAGAATTGACGCAACAATCACAGTTAACGTTGAAAAAAAATTTATATTAAACTCAAGTTTAATATTTTTTTTTTCAACGTTAACTATGTCATTGTTGTCATCAATGACATCATCTTCAACTCTAACATTGTTCGACTACTACCTGAGGGTCCTGTCAGAATGAAAATGGGAGATTTAATTCCTGCGATATGTTACACTGTAAAGTAATTTTTCTCTAACTAAAAAGTTTCTGAAGAGCTTTCATTCATATTCGTACCTGGTCTGATAGCTATTCTGTCGATAACATCATTAAATTCTCTAGACAAGATTTCCACAAAGCTCTTATTACCATACCACACATCCATTGCGCTATTAGTTAACCATTTCGACGGTCTGTAATCTCTCGGTGGCTTCGTTGGGTCTGCTCTTAATCTTGGCCTCCTTGTATCTACTACGAATACAAAATTTACTATGATTACCATCACAAAAACGTTTAAAATGTGTAACGTTGCCATTATTCCGAGTTCACATCACTTCTGCATTGCGCGAAATACTACGACCAGTTTTATGTACGCGAATTTCAATGGGATTATTTTGGTTTAATGTATGTGCTTCACTATTGTTCTCGTTGCGGATATTGCTGTAACTTCTGTAAGCAACTGTCAATGGTTTGGCAAAAGTCAGTCTGTAAATATACTAACAAACTAACTGTTTGCCAAACGGCTATCACAATGATTTATCGTGCAGAGTTTGTGAGATATATTCAGTTAACGGGATGGGATTATGTGTTTATCTAATTACCTTATTTTGGATCTCCTTGTCATCCACCGTCCACATAGTCCTAAGACCTATAGAATCTGAGTATTCTTCAAAATCTGGAAGTACTTTCTCGATCTGTTTCAATTATAATTCAAATGGCCGGAGTATCTGCTATGCCTCATAAACAAGTACAAAGGAGAATAATTGCATGTTATCCTTACTTAAGTGCCATGCAAATTTTCTTTGTATCCTTCCATTTGCATTATAAGCACTTACTGTTGAAAGGAATAACTTACACAAAGTAGTAACGAAACGCGTAGTGTCTTTAACAAGAATCCAAGGTTTGATTTTGGTGATGGTGACGAATTTTATCCAAAAGTGTTTAACAAAATAGATGAAAATATGAGAGATTTCTTTATTTTCATCTCTTTTGAGACGTTTCAGTATATGCATATATGAGATTCATAGCCCTTATGCATTTCAGAGAGCAAGCGATCTGTAACATTTCGCATCGGTGGACGCAATTGACGGTGTGAATTCAATGAGCCCTTACGTCCTTCGTAGCATTAAGCAGTCGATGCTACACATATATGTACATATTATATTATACAAATTGTAAGGATTCTTAAACTAAGATGAACAGGTTGATAGTTATTTAGCAGTATCCGACCGATACTCGATCACCAACAACTGTTTCTATCATTCTGCAGTGAAACAGCGTGGTGGAGAACAGCTCAAAGTATGACTATGTTATTGGGAAAGACCTGTCCTTGATCTGTAAATGTTTAAAATAGTCTTAAGAAACTTTCGGATTTTTTTTGTAATTTTTACTACTATTTCAAGCGTTTCGCGAAACACATTTTCTGCAAGAAGGAATTTCCAGTCATCTGTCATCACTTTCATAAGTTGATATTCGACGAAAAATTCATTGGATATCGAGAACTTGGTGCAAACGGTTCTTGAGTGTTGTCAATTTTATGATTTACTTCTTTAGGGTTTTATCTATATAAAACCCGACAACCCGACAAGCAGACCTAGATGCTTCTAAGGTCTACATTATATTGCCAGTGTATTAATGAAAGAAATAAAAAGAAAAAATCAGTTGCAATGACATTATATTGTTTGCCTGTACTACAGTTCCTATTATAAATACCTACGTCATCACTGCAATGTTATGTAATATAATATCTACTTCTCTCAATAAATGACTAATAAATTAATCATCATCATCATTATCATGATCAGCCTATTTCCTTCCACTGCTGCACATAGGCCTCTCCAATAGCACGTGTGAGAATATTACTAAAAATGTGATATATATATATATATATGCCTCGTTTATTATTAATATAACAATTGGAAGAGTGTAGTTACCTACAACACAAGGAATCCTAGTGTGAGAGTTACGTAACGTGGAACTGTTTTGTGAACTCCTTTATATCACTAAATTATTATTATTATTCGAAATTATTTATGATATAGGTACCGGAAACAATAGCAGTATTATTTAAAACGAACAAATTCAATGAACAGTAATCTTATTAAAACAAAGCGTACCTCAAATTTTACACAAAGAAATCCAAGAAAATTCCAGGTATTGTTTTCAAATTACGGATCTTAAAACGAACTTATTGTTCATTTTAATAATAGGTTTAAACATTATTCGAAATATCTGTTACAAAATTATCCTATTCGCAATTTTAACCGACAAGCACGCCCTTAAGACCGAAGCACAAAATGGCGTTACGATATATGTGTGTATGTTCAGATTTTTCTACTAATGTATCATTAGCAAATCGAAGGTTATTGGTATCGTTATACAGTTCCATTAATTTCAGCTGCAATATCTGAACATGCAAATGTTGCTGTGGCTACGTCGTAATGTTAAAATAACGTAGGTACTTACGTAACCTTTTATTTTTATTTAGTGAAATATAATTGTGTTGACATGTTCCAGTACATTTACGCATATCTTGATTTTGTTGTTATTATTTTGTCATCTAATACACACTACCAATACTTTCTTATTATACGCTACGTGTCTGTTTCGACACACAACACACACAGTGAACATTCTATGTATTCCTTGCGGTTTAAACGCACAAGATGGTATATAACTACTAATAATCTACCAATGTTCTAGTATCTAACTATAATTTGCTTTCAATTAAATGTATGTCTCGAGTACTTAACCGATTGGCGGAGGAACGAAAATTAACTTACAATCCGCCCCAATAATTTATAATCATGAGCAAATTACTACATATTATCGTGGTTTTGTAATAAAGACAGGTAGGTATGTATATTACACATAACATTCCTTTTCGACTTACAACACGTACAAAATTAATTCATGCATTGGTATGATTATGAACAAGGCATTAGAAGCTTCTATTAAAATGTGAATAGCTGTTGACTTCCTGATAAAGGAGCAATAATGTCGACGGGATCGCGAGAGAAAAGAATAAAAAAAGATAAATTCACTGTTTACATTACTTTTCTCTTATTTCGTCCGTGACGCAGTCAAGCTTCCCTTTGTCCTGAGTGATTTATGAAGTATACCAGCGTTTCAAAACATTAAACATGGAAACAAAATGCTTGTAAATTGTCAATTGAAATAAATATGGAAGCTTTAAGCATTTTAACTTATACACACTTATTATGTTATTTACAATGAATGAAGTGGACCGAAAAAAAATTCTTATAAAAAGGTTACACGGTTAGACTGATTCTAATTTAGTATTTTGAAATCTCTCAATATCATTGATTTTTTTTATATTGCATTAGCAATAATTAAATAATGTCTAATTTAGGATTTTTGGCCAAATATGAAGACACGTAGTAGAAATACATATTAGAATTATGCACTGTAGCACCATAATGGATTATGCTTCAGGATCCTTCAGAAAGATTTCAGCTATATTTACAGACATTCCACCTGGACACATTTCAAAACTGCTTACTATCAGAGAGAACGAGTAAGCCCTTCAATGATAATTTAATTTCTATCTCCTACCATTGTTATTGAAGAGGTTGAGAGGGTGTTCTTCGTCAAAGTCTTTTTGAAAATAATCTTCTTACTACCTCGTCTGTGTAAAATATTAATATTATAATAATTTCTCTATATTTTTCTTTGGTGTTAATGAACATAATATTTCGCAGGTTAATGTTATCTTATTCTTTGATCACGATTGAATTACGCTATTTGTCATATTTAAACTGATATAGCCTGTTGGTATCTTGGCATACTACACTATATGATAAATGGGCCTAAAATTTAATCGTAGTGTAAAGTAGTGTTACTGCAGTGTGCCTTTTCATTAAATGTTTCATCTCATTATTATCGGTTAGAAGTACAGTAGGCTATTATTCTGACATAGCGTTGTCGTTTTTGACCCCACTTTCTGTATGACTGTATTTTTTCAATTTTCATAAAAGTCTTTTTAAATCATATTCCCCTTGATTTATCAAAATTTTTCACGACATGACTTATATAAAGAGAAATTCAAATATAACTTCATTGAAAATGTCTGAATAAGTAATACATGTATGAGTTCTTATTTCATTTATTAGATACTGCCTTAGATTGCTCACCATCTATTCCGCAATGGGACGTAAACCTAACTGATGAAATGGAGGAGTGTACTACACTTCTCAGCTTGTCTCTTCGGGGATTACAGGCGTTATGTTACGTTTCTAAAACGTAGACCAGTGTACGTAAAGACGTTAAAAGATAAGAAGATTAAGAAGTCTAAAAGTAACTTCGATGTGACGAACCACTTCTTGCTACGTATAAAAGGTAAAAATTTCAACGAATGAATTTAAAACTAAGCGACACTTTCGTTAGTACTACGGCGTTGCGTGATTTTCTCCGCTACCATAACTTTTATGAGCGACTTAGAGCAGTGTTAAAAGACAAAATTAGCAGCAGAAAATGCAGGAATATAAAGTTAATGTCAGTAGCGGAGTAAAGTGGTACGTTTTAAATACAAAGTCTCATTAGTGAAACTTTAGTTTGCCGTTTAATTTAATATCAAACCGTTGCGTTGGCAGAATAATGCTATTACTCAAAGCTCTAGGAGGTATTTCGAAAATATGCTTCGTGAGCTTCCTGAAAGTTGTGATATTTAGCAAAGTATGAAATTTGCAGTAGACATTATGCTTGATAACAACCTATCGGAGGCCTTTCTGAAATCCTTATATAAAAAAATCGTGTCACGATGGCGGTTGTCCAGGCTAATCTCCGAAACTGTGTAACCGATTTTAATGAAATTTGGTACATATATGTAACTTTGTCCAACTTAAAATATAGGCAAAATTTATTTCGATTAATGACCGCGATATCTTTATTACAAGATTAATTTTTTTATGTGACAAATAATTTTGACACTGATTAATTTTATAAGTTTCCAACCTGCTGTCTGTAACTCACAGAACGATTTTAATGACTTTTTTTGTGTACTTTCGTGTGGGTCCTTGCAAGATTTGAATTCACAAATAGATCCAGTAGGTGGCGCTGCAGTCGGTATTTTATTGAATTGAATTTGCTGAACAATTGACAACATTACATAATTTTGAATGGCCCTTTAAATTTTTTTATACATACAAGTACGTGGATTCGTAAGAAGTACGAGTAATTATGGAATCACATAATTAAAAAAAGATTAATTATTAATTTAAATTAAAAAACCGTAATCAGTTTTTCCGGGCAGGACGACGGCTGTCGGGTTCGTTAGTGAATTAAATACCTACATAATATATTGGTTGATATACAATAAAACATACAAGCGCTTATACGGTTTTGAGATTCATCTTGTCAGTTTATATAGTTAGTTATAAAAAAGTATATAGACCCTTGTGCAGTAAACTTCATTGTAACTTTTTTATTCTTTAATACATATATTTATATAGTGCGTAAAAGTTAGAGGTGAGCTTATAATTAATTACGTGACACAATTTTTTTGGACCAAATTTTGATAGAATGTCTATTTTTTCAGTCACCCACTGTCTACAGGTACAAAGAATGAAGGTCGTTCAATCTCCTTCTTAAATTGACGAATTTCACTATCCCTGTGCTGACATAAAACATACCTTTATAAAACATACCTATTTCGTTTATTAATAATAATTATATATCATATTATATTAATATGAGTAAAGCTGGTAAAGATTTTTTAGTGAAAAGAATCTGAGTAGTTATCAAAGGCTTCAGAGAGTTGGGTTTCAGAAGTTGCGTCCAAGGAAAGTCACAGCTAATTGAACTACGAGAGATTTTTATAAGTAGATACTCGTAACACTATAGGTACATCATGATTATTTAAAACTGCCGCTTCAATTGTCTCCAAGCTGGGCTCGTTGCCAACACATGTGAGTCGAAACGCTCAAAACGAGTGAAAATACAAAGGTGTTTTTATTGGAACGTAAATAATTTTCTTAATGTAAATGTATGTAAACTGTAAGTACTCGTTATGCATCCGTAGGCATTTAAACAATTACTTTTAATAAGGGTTCAATTAAAATACTTCCATTCAGCCAGCATTTAAAGGCAGACAAGGCCCACAGTGCGCTCCACTAAATGCTAACAGAGCTACATTCGCCTGAATGGAGCTTGTTAGTGATGCATTTATTTGCGTTCTTTCGCAAATTTGCATTTCACGAGCGTTCTGAATAACAAATTTGCTTACTGCTTTTGGCATCGTTTTTTACACGGGTTATCTCGCCGAGCCGACGATCTGCACTCTGCAATTACTGGAGATTATTAAAAAATATATCAGTAATTGTAATCACAAACACTT
>DWME01002628.1:0-20285 GCA_018244795.1 Parelbella ahira ahira | reverse complement strand
CCAACCTCTCGGTCGAAAACCTCTTAGGGGAGGTCTATGTCCAGCAGTTGATGATGATGATGAGAATGATGAGCATAAGTATGAGTATGAACATGAGTTTATTTCTAATATTGTAATTAATAGATACAATAAAAAATAAATTATAATATCTTAAATTCATTTAAATGAAGCTTTTGAATATTTAAAAGTACATTTATAGGTAGGCTAAGTTCAATATATTGTTATTGTTTATGGCTTTTTTCCGTTTATTTAAATAGAAAAACGGCACATTTTATTTACCGTTAAATTAACCGCGGAATGCCAATTTTGTTTTATCCCAGTAACAGTAATTGGTGTAGGTATATTATGAATACAGTACGTCGATGGAAATGGGAACAAAACCCTTGAGTAAAAAAACAATGTCGGGTACAAAAAAGTTAAAGAATTAAAACACAATCGAAGCTAGAGACTCGTTAAAAGTATTTTGCTAACCGCAGCAATTATTACAAAGCCCAAAGGCCTCAGCGCGAAAATGTTGCAGAGAATTTCCCCTCAGGAGTTTGTCACAAAGTTAAACTTACTGTGAATGATTGTTCAGATCTATAAGGACTTGATATATCTGCTGTTTAACAAAATCAAAGATTTTCTAAAGAATTGAAAAAATATAATTCATTTTTACAAATAAAATCCTTTATATTCATAAGCAACATTAAGTCGTTTACGTACACTGCTGCACATAGGTCTCACCATAAGAACGCCACCGACCTCGGTCTTCCGCTCTGCCTTCCCACACTTTGCGTTTTACGTTAATTTTCCATAATTCTGAACTTAAGGTTTATGTTCTCTAAGTCGTGTAAAATCAGCCGACCCGCACTGGACCAGCGTGGTACACTATTGCCTTAAACCTTTCATTCTGTGATCAGACCTGTGTCCAACAGTGGTACGACCAGAGAGTTTCGGAAAAAACAGCTTGAGTTTAACATAATACACAATATTCCTCTGCTGGTCGCAATATTTTACAATACTCGATAATCAGGAACTTACTAATATATATATATTACTAATATATATCTATAGCAATTAGTCGCCAATTTATCTGGTTGTTTTTTTAATGTCTTTCAGACATCCAATGAGGTGGAAGAATTGCTGTCAATAATTATGCTGTCAATAATTATAAGCCCGGGAATTATGTAATAATGAGCAAATATTGGTTAATATTAGGTATCTATATTAAGAAGTTGCTATAAATCAGTAAAAGTCAATTTATTTCAAGGGACAAATTAATACGAGTCAAATCACTACGGTATTTGACTTTTACGATTAATTAATAGTTTATAATATAGAAAAAAAAACCATTTTTCTTTTACATAAAATACTAAGGCAAAAAAGATAAATCAATGTACTTTAAATATTTAAATTTGATGTGAAAATATTTCGTGTTACAAACGAAACTATATTCAAATTACCGAAATGTGAAGTTTCTCCCTTGCCTAAGAGATATGTTTTATTTTGGTCCAAGATAATAGACAGTTTCATGAAAGTTCAGTGAAGGCGTTTTTTTATCGGATAACACTTAAATCGTGGTTTCCCGTACGACCGGATACATCGCATTGGTAGCCTGTGTTATTATTCATAACACGCCCCGAGGGTAATATTTTAGATTACGACGGGAATTTCGGCGGGCTTTTTCCTCCATTCTCGTAATGCTTTAAAAATGTAAACGAGATCGAATGGGAAAAATTTTAAATGAATGAATAACACAATCGACCATTCTCTGAGACGTGTGAAGTCTAAAAATCCGTACTTAAACAGCGTAGCAGTTAAGAGACTTAACTTTCTCTCATTCTGGCCAACAGTGGAACAAACAAAGGGTGATAAATCTACTCTCATAGTTTTAAAATTCCCACATCGCTAAAACTGCGTCATATTCTATACGTTGTTCAATAATTTCTTACAATGTTTCACAAAAACAGACAACGGGAGGTATATATCCAATTAATCCGACGTGATTAGTGTATTCTGTCTACCCTATTTCTAGCCCTAATCTGCCAACCCGTACTTAACCAGCATGGCAGATGTACTTTACCCTTTTTATGGACCTGTGTCCAACAGCAAAAAAAATCGATGATGATAATGTACAATTTTTTATGTGGATATCAATCAAATATTACTATCAAAAAATGTCAGTATTATATTTTGATAGATTCAAATGTTCATATGTGAGGAATAAAGTATCAGATACAGTCTAAATAGGAATATCTGAAGGCGTCGAATACATTGTAACCTCTTTTATTCAGAACACGCGCAACGTCTTACCGTTAATATGGCCATTGCTTCCGAGAGTGAAAAGCTTATTGGCGACATGTAATTTGTGGGTAACATGGAATTATTGGCGACTTGTTTATTTGTGACATGCAAGTTATTGCTGACATATAAGCTATTGACGATATGTAAATTATTGAGGATAATTAACTTTATAGTGATTTAAATTTTTGTAAGTTATATAACTTAGCCGGAAAAGGTAAGTTATTGATAACATATTGGTTTAATAGCACTTAACGTTAACTTATCGGTGAATTGTTCCTTATTGATATCCTATTAGAGGAATATAACTTATTGCTTATTTTGTAATCAAATCATATTTTAAATATTTCATTTTACCAAACGTCATATTATTATGAAATGACAAATGATAGATGAAAGATTGTAGGCAATGATTATGGAAAATAAGAAAAATAATAGTTGACAAGTTGGCGCGCGTAGCAAACGAAATTGATTATAAAATACGACACATTTTTCCTACATACAATTACTAAAGGGCGAAGAACGTTTCTCAAATTTGTCGGATCAAATAAGCTGTGAAAGTCCAACAATATACGCAAGGGTAGTCGGGTGCGGGAGATAAGTTCCATATATATTTTGGGACACATAACTGTGTCTTTATTCCGCCTCTTCTTCTGATATAAGTTTATTTTATTGTGCGTTATCGCTATTCAAGTTGTATTTTGTAAGGAGTTGCAAAATTTTCTGAAACCATCAACATAATATACGCAAAGTGGCTGGCAGGAATTGAAAACGAGCAGTTGAAAATCTAGCTCATTGACGTGGTATTGAAGAGGCCTATAGACAAGTGGACGGATACAGGGTAAGATGACGAAGTTGATAATAATGATGATGATTATGACAATGACGATATAATATTTAATGGATGTCTTGAAAACTTACACCATCAGGGCCAGTCGAGGGCACGACTGCTACTAAGCATCTTGATATTACCCAAATTATTATAAATACGGCTGGAGCGCCTGTCGACAAAAACACACTAAAAACATGAACATATTTAAAAGGTTACAGTAAATAAAAACGTAACATCACGGCTGTAATCCCCGAAGGGGTAGGCAGAGGAGTGTAACACACTCCCACGTTTTACCAGTTACGTTTAGGTCCCATGGAATAGGTGGTGAGCCTATTGCCATACACCGGGGAGTGATCCAGACTCCGAGTCACTACTAGAAATTCTAAATTAGAAAAATCCAATAGCACTCGACCCGGGATTTGAACCCTGGACCTCCCGATCAGCAGTCGCGCTTGCAACCAGTCGACCAACGAGGCAGTAAATAATAATGTTATAATGAATATAGAAGGTGCACCATAGGTCTGTGAAGATGGCAATATTTGATACTCAGTGTTATGTTTACCACGGAAGGGACCCGCCGTTCCTGTTCAAATTGTATTCATACTCATAAGGTCAACGGGACTTACCTCATATTGCTTAATGTGAGGTAATTACCTATCATTAATGATCAAATGTTAACTATAACATAATTAATGTTAAATACCCCCCCTCAAAATAAGCTTAGTAATGTTATTAAGATTTAAGTAGAATTTTCTGAGAAAATCTCAAAACATCTCAATTATGTATTCCGTGTGGTTAGAAGCTTGTAACCTCGCGTTAACGTTTAGTCGGTTCTTGGCGTTGAAATGTACGAGTTTTCTCTCATGAATACAAATTTCGTTAATGTCGCTTCTTACAGTAAGTGAGATATACGCGCTTGTACATTAAAGAGTGAAAAAACTCATTGGCGGGAGGTGAAAGGTTACCAAATATATATTGTGGAATGGTTGTGTTAAAAAAATCGAATTTACTCATCTTTTGTTTTGGGCGATAATGGTTTCGTATAATGATGTTTCATTTCGGATTACATTAAAAATTATTTACCATTATTTTCTTGATAGTTAATTGATAAAATCTTGTTAAGGTATAAGATTGTCCGCTTATCGAACGTTTTTAAGCGAGTATCACCCTTGTCTTTTTGTTTATATTTGGACGCTCTACATGATTTCTCATGGAATGTCTACATACAGTCAACTTTAATTTTATACAACGTAACATCACGCCTGTTATCCTCGAAAGGGTAGGCGCAGAGGACTGTAGTACACTACCACGTTGAATCAGTTATGTTTACATCCCATGGAATAGGTGGTGATCCTATTGCCATACACCGGACACAGGTAATTACTTATTTAAGTAATAATGGGTACCTACTCAATAATTGTGCCTTCTATAAAATGTAAGGGTTACTTTAATAAATGCGAAGCCTTACCCCAGCCTATTGTAGTGTACACTTTTAGCTTTATGTTCTCCGCGGTGAATGTTTCCACAACCAACATGTACAGGTACAGACCTAAAAAAATATAAATAATAACTAAAATGTTACTCTTAATACCCAGTGGATTGACACGAATCATTAGTCTCCTTATTCGCACACGAATCTTTTGACAAGAATCATAAAAATCTCCCTTTCCCCACAAGAATCTTTTGACAAGAATCAAAATCTTCCTTCCTCCACAATAATCTTTTGGCAAGAATCATAAGATCCTTCTTAATCACAAGTCTAAGAGACGCTGTACGAAATGAATTGTGACATGTTAAAGTTGTTCACTGTCCTTCTACATCTAGCTATATTTTGAATAAATAAATAAGATATAAATGTTTTAAAAGATATTTACGCTATTCAATAGGTATTCCCAATATTACAGTATATTGTAGTCAAAGTATTTACAACGTGAAGTCATTGACGTTCAGATCATATTTCGAAGTGTTTTTGCAGACACTGTTTCACGCTAAGCTTGTAAATACCCTTTACAATACACCAAACTGATCATGGCTCTATTGTTACAAAGGCGTTTATGAAATTTAACAAAATAATAAATAATTCTTAAACAAAAGCAAACGATATCGTTAGCTCGCATTTAGGTTAATTGATTTTTTTTCTTTTATAAGTAAGATGAATTGCTCAGTACGATAGTGTAAGATCAAGAAGTGTACACACTGTCCGAGTACATCCCAAAGTGATGTTAAAATTCACTATGGTTCACGTGGTGGAGTTTTACATTGAATAGAAAACTAATAACAGTATTGGAAAACGAATTAGGTTCTATAATTGAAAAGTAATTACTATGATTGAAAATTAATAATATCTAATTATTGAGAACTAATTGCCGTAATTGAATGTGTATTACAATAATTGAAAACTAATTACAACAGAAGTGTCAATGTAAAATTATCGACATATTTGCCTTTTAATTTACAAAGTACCTTTGTGTAACAATAATTGGGTCAGAGCATTCGTTATTAAAAATAGTATTACGGAGTCTATCATGTTTTGAATTTATTAAATATATTTTCCTCACAAAAGCTATTTAATATACAGTAATTATGTAAGTCGCAGGTTTAATTAGGAGTTTCTTACGAATAATGCTCATCCGTCTTGTATATACAATAGAACAATTACGATGTCCGTAATTGGGCGTTTCAATAGCTTTCCCGAGCTTTTGTTCTGGTGTATTGTTATAATTTGAACGTAATGTACAATGATTTCATGTGTTAGACACTGAGTCTATGTTTCTTAACACATAAAACGACTCTTCAAAGCAAGTGTGAAATGCTTTTTTTAGCAATGCGTGCTCCATTTTAGGACGCATTCCATCAGGCGAGATGACCGCGAAACGTTAGTTCATCATATTATATAGAAAAAAGAGAATATACATAGTATGAAATCACTAGTATCTAAGAAATTGTATGAATAGTGAAATATTAAAATAGAAAAATATCACGTACATCATTTTTTGATGTAATAATTTCACAAAAAAGATTTCTTTTCAGACTTCCTTTCAGACATTGTACGAGGTCATAAGATGTGAATGCTATCGTGCTTAAGTGGATTACATTCCAATTCGCTACAGGGACCGAGACGCTAAGTGGATAGAGATTTGTTTGAAATTGTTTAACACGAAAATTATTTCTTTCTTCAAACGCTAACTAAATTTATTCCTACATGTCATCCATTTTGTAAAATATGTATTAAAACAAAACAAATTTAAGAACCTATAATAAATGCAAGAATATGCCGCGCTTGGAAAAAGGCGCATAAAGAGCTCTCCTACGAAGCCAGCAATACATTGGCCACTACTTGGGTAATTCAAAGGCGACGGCTACCACTTACCACCAGGTGTTCTGTTAACACACACACACACGCACATGCGTGCGCGTGCGCGCACGAACAAGCGCGCGCATGCGCACGCACACATGCACGTACACGCGCACATACGTTAACATAATATGTCTGTTATTTCCAAATTGACTGATTTATATGTAATTTTGTAATTTAGTGCAAACTACGTTACCTTCAACTAGCATCCAGAAGAAGTTCGTGAGGTAGAAATAATGCATACATATAACGAGAATCATGCATGACGTCTGGTCCTGCTGCGACTCCTCCGACCAGTTCTGGGTAACAAGGAATAATACAATTAATCCATTATCATCATCTTTTCGACTGCATTAAGATGAACTAATAAATTAAACACTTTAGTAACTATTAATATAGACCATTTTAAAAAGCAACTGAAGCGTAAACAACGCGCTTCATATCCATATAAGATTTTAAGGGGTCATAGAGATTTAAGTTTAAATATTTTTGTCTTCATGTACTTGCCTTAAAGTCTAACTGGCCTTTTTAAATAGTAGAAGTGCGACACTATATGGTGATGGTCTTGCGGCCAACCTTAGCGATACCTACATAATACATTACTACCCAAACCCATAAAATGCACTGGTTATAAATCCATACTCAAAGCTACTACTAGAAATATAAAGTCAGAGCAACCCGATAGTATATGAGCCGGGGATCGAACCCAGAACCTCTAGATCGCCAGTCCCCGTTGCCACTAGTTGACCAACGAGGCAGTCAGAAACGAAATACCGTAATGATAATGAAGGGCACAATAATAATTATATTAAGTGTAGTTTCAGTGAAAATAACAATGAAGTACTAGGTTCAGTTAAGCGTAAACAGAGTGATAGCGACTGCTTTAATAAAATTCATAAATGTATAAAGCCTCGTTTAAATTATTGTGCATAATTAGCAGTTGGACGGGGGTCTGGGGTTAAGTTAAAATAGACACCCGATTAGCGCTTATAGAAATATCGTTGAAAGTGAGCTGATACGGGTATGAAGTTACACATAAAGGAATGATAAGCCCTGTCCTTAATGACATCGAAATAATACTTTAAACTTATGTTTAATTACTGCACAATATCATTGAAAGTTGCGTGATACAATAATGAAGTTAAACATAAAAGGCCTGATAAACCCTGTCCTTACATCTAAATAATACTTAAAACGTATGTTAAATTAGTGTGATCAACGTTAAATAGAGGTTCCTAGGTAAGCCAGATGACCGCTCGATTAACATTTATAGCTGGTGTTATCGTTGTGGTGTACAGAAAGTTTTAAATAAACGACTTTTACATGTTATAACGGTTGATTAAATTTTGGCCCCGTCGAGGTTAGATATTTTAAATTATGAAAGCCGCCGAAATATCGTCTGAAAGGCGGTTAAACTACAAACGAGCGACCTACTTCATGTCCCGTTGTTCGCGTTTTGTTTTGTTAGGCTTTGTGAGGCTTTAATTATAGCGAATAATTTAGCGCACTTTCCAATGCAATTGTTTGCTAAAAATGTCGTATTATAGAACCTTACATAGCTCTTCCGTAAGTTATTGTAATTATTATGTAAGGCTGCGTCATTATTACAATTATTATTACATTATTATGCGAGGTCCCTCATGCGATAGACAGAGTATTAGGTATTTGGTAAAATTTTATTCTACAGTACACAATAACAATGTACCTACTACGCAATATATTAAAGCCCATAACATTCCATTGGAACCATTAATTTTCATTTATGTTTAATGTAATTGTTGAAATTAATTTTGTCACATAAGTGAAGTTTTTTTTAAATACGGTAATTAGCATTCTGAGACTATTGTGTACAATTGTGTATAATAGTAAATCAAAATTTGAATATAAGCTTTATATAAAAACAATACGTAACATAACGCCTGTAATCCCCGAAGGGGTAGGCAGAGAGGTGTAGCACCCCCCCACGTTTCACCAGTTACGTTTAAGTCCCATGGAATAGGTGGTGAGCGTATTCCTATACACCGGGCACAGATCCAGACTCCGAGTCAGTACTAGAAATTCTAAATAAGTACCCGACACGGGATTTGAACTCCGGTCGGCAGTCGCGCTTGCAACCGCTCGACAAACGAGGCAGCCGTATAAAAACAATGATTGATAATAATATGTTAGGTCGATAGAGATTCACTGTTGTTCTAAATATTTTTACGTATTATTAATGTATTCATGTACTAAGATATCAGCTGATACAGATATGTCACAAAGGATATGAGCCCTGAACCTTTCCTAGAACGTAATTATACAAAATACTACTTTACCTTGAGACACAGTTTGTTAAGAGGAACCAAATACTGGTCAACAGTGTTATGCAATGTTTCCTGACCTTGCCATATTAAACTCAATGCACACAACATACGTCTAAAAATTATCTGATAATTACACTCTACTGGACACATGAAGCGTCAACATGCGAAATGACTTAAAACATTTTCTAATAAATTGTCTACATTATAAAGCTCTTTAATATTGTCCGATGTCTACATGCATGTTAATTAAAACTATGATTGAAGTGAAATTTATATATATATAGATACATATATATTGCGATAACACATGATATTAATTATTGTATTAGCACTACCCTATCGGAAAGCTATGAATTTATATGTATACAAATATACACTAAAAATCAAATGCCTCTAAAACAATATGCGTAAGGTTAAAGATATTTGGCACTTTATGCTCTCAGTCTACTCAGTGAGGGCCCTAGCGTGACAATATAATATATTTAAATCGAAAGTATTGTAAAATTATTAACTACATATGTAAGACATGATACATAGAGTGTATTTATAATTCTTAAAACAGTCGTATTTATCACTAGTATAAGGTAGGTAAATATACATAATTATGTTCATCTGTACATAAATTATAATAAAATAAACATTTTGCATATTTTATAAGCATGGTGACCGTTATTTACGAGTATTAATAATAAAAGTACGTATATTACTAATGTAGTAAATTATTATAGGACAGGGCGTGATGGCGCTCGTTAGGGGAGACCTATGTTCAGCAGTGGACTGAGATAGGCTGATGATGATGAAATTATTACATATCTATAACGCGTATAGTTGCACATTCAGTCGTAACATCGTAACACATTACACGCACAAAAATTCTCATTCGCGAGGTTCTTATCACGTATAAAATGGTATACTCATTTGATATTTTACACGTAGCGTTTGTTAAAATACTACCACGTAAACGTATACTCACTTGTAACGCTAAATTTAACACCCAACTGCAGGCTGACAGTATGTAAGTTGACATTAGATTTGTGTGTATTGTATTCCTAAGACATCTGAGATCCCTGTAAAAATAAAGAAAATATCACAGTCAACTCGGTAAATGACACCAAAATACATACACATAGCTGTCTGCGTGTGTGTGGTATGTGTTCGTGTGCAGTTATTCCTGTCTATGTGAACATCTCGTACAGATTTTTTACCAACACATCAACAATAATTTTCTATGATGACATACGGCTCACGTGATTGTAAATGATAACGCGTTTAGCGTTAATGGCGATAGTGTCATGGGAGTTCATGATATGCTGGTGGCCTTAACAGGATTTCAAGTATGAAAATATACTGGAACGATGATGATGATAAGTAGGAAAATATATGCCAATACTAATGGCAAGAAATCTCTTGAAATTTACTTTATAATATAATTATTTAATAATGTAAATGATTTTTGATTAAGTAAAATTGATACAAACTAAATGACAATGACCAGAACAGAAAATAAGTAGATATATAAGTCAGTTTATTGAGTTCGCATATTTCTGAATAAGCAATGTTTGCATCGCTTGGGCAGCCTCGAAACACGTTTCACTGCTTAGTTCTGAATGTTTATACAGTATGGATGATTCGCTTCTAGATAAACATAGTTTTAGTTCATTTGCTGTTCAAATAGTATTCAAGGTAAATAATATTTCGAGTCTAGATATCACATACCCGTTGGTGCGTGTTAGGTGAAGGTATTTACAGTATTTACGCTAGGTATACTCGTTTGTAGTACATAATTGTGATAAGATCAATATGGCTTTAATTGCTAGTTATATACATACATCAAGTACAAAACGGTAGTCACATATTATATAAATATAAAGTATTGTAGAAGGGATGAAGAAAAATTTATTATGCAACAATATCTTAAGGATATCTCCACACACGGCCATCTGATATCAGAGTGAGCATCATGAGAGCTTGTCTTATGGAGAACATTATAAGAATGTTACATTAAGTATGAAGAGGTGTAGACAGCGAAAGTTCCATTAAAGAAGCTCTGTGAAGTTTCTCCAGAAATTTAGGCAAACAGCCTCGGGTACAACAATGTAGTACCTAAATAAAACGCATTATGAACTTCATACAGCACGTAGGAAAGCTCTTTATCACGGTTTGAAGGTTTATTTTTATGACATCAGCTTACTGGTGGCTGGGTTTCATCAGTTTACGGTATCTTAAACACTTTAATGTTCTCTACTTAGATAAGATGCTCCATAACAAAGTAAGGGTAATGGAAACTTCCAGAATATTGCAACTTAATGAGAAATATAATTGTATGTTTTGTCTACTTTATACAGTTTCTCGTTCAAAAAATCTCCTTTGTACAAAGCTGTTGTTAAGACTCAACTCGCATATAATTTTCCTTTTTACAGTTAGCTGAGTATAAAGGTCGTTACAGACGGAGCTATAATGTATATGTATCATAGTAGCGCATACTATGATTACAATTGCAATATTATATTAGACAATATAATATTGCAATTGATATACATATCTATAGACATAGAACCGCTCGCAACATCGCACACGTAACTATGTATATTGTACGAGTATATATTTTTGTTACGTCGTCATAATATGTAAAAAGATATACCAAGACATATCTCGGAATAGTATGACACATTATTGTACAGATAATTATCGAAAAGATTTGTATCATTATAGGTTAGCTACCATCTGTGGTGGTTGGCAATAATACATAGATATTATAGCACAGTATATTAATATATATTATAGCTCCGTCTGTGACGACCGTAATCCTTATAACACAAACAGGAGCACGATAAAAAGAAAACTTTGTTCCTTTGTCATAATCCGATAATTGATGGAAAGAGACGTTTCTAGAAGCTTCGTAAATATTTGCCCTCGTTCCCTGTCGTTGTACAATAATGTGGGGGCTATTATCATGTTTTTTCACTACATTATTTAACGTTTTAATACAAAAGGATTTGGTGAAGAAATATCCGATTCATTTTTATGTCTATTTGACTACAGATAAGTAACATTATTAAGGTAGCGTGGGACGCCCTTTAGCTTGGTGGAATGACGATATACGCAAAGTGGCTGGTAGTCGTTCGACGCGAAGAACTGAAGATCGAGTTCAGTGGTTTGCTATTAGAGAGCTCAGTGGTGTGCTATGGCAATAGACGCAGGTAGGCTGATGATGCTGTTGAACATAACTCTGTAAACTGACATAATGGATAATTGGCTGTTTGAAAAGACAGTTACGAGTGTCTAGTTCTTTGTGCTATTGTACTAGTTTAACCCAGAACATTACCACTCCTATGCTATTTATGGTAGAGTAGCCTTTCTTATACATGGATTAACTGACGCGGTCGCTTGTCTGAAAATTATGCAACAGATATAAAATTTTTAAGAAGGATGAAAATGGGAGTGTCATTGTCGGCCTATTTTTAGAACGTTTATCTGTCCATTTATTCGTCTGTATATAAGTCACATAAAAAGTAAGGGCCTGATATAAGCGTCGTTTAAACCGGACCATTAGTTTCGAGCCGGGTCTCACTTTGAAACAGTGTTTACTTTCTCTTTCATATTAACGCATTCTGGATAATAGGGAGTCCGAACTCGCCAAAACTGTCGTGCGTATTTAAAGAGTGCAATTAATTTATAACCACGTGAGGTCTGTAAACAGGGGGATGTTGACACTCGGTGCCCTCCGCTTATCCCGTAAGTAACTTAGCGCGATGATGTAATAATATTAATATTAATTTATTCTCGGGATTAGAACTCTACGAAGTTACCTGCGGGCGATATTTCAAAGTAACTCTACATGACTACAACTGTAGGAGTTGAAATAACAAACTCACATCGAACTCTACATCGCGTTATACCGTTACATACGAGTAATTGCTCAAGTTTAAATGTCTTCATCGCTTATGTAAGTGTAGGTAATTAACAGGAGTATATATAGTTATTTTTTGTGTTATTTTATTATGTGTTATAAACATTTCACATTTACTTCTCATATACATTACCTGATGGGTTCATCGTTACCACGAATGTTATTTGGTGATCGAAATTCGTGTCAGTTTTGTCTTCCAAAGAAACACATTGATGTAGAAACAATTGTAGAATATCTAATTATAAATTCATGTAAGATGTAGCGTACTAGCGTTGAAAGTTTTTGCTGTTTTTGCTGCAGACCAGCCAGGAGTGGTCAACTCGTAGTTATCGCTTCGTTTAACCTCGCTATTTGTATTTTAAAATTTAATAATTTCCTTATATATATAATTACATAACAAAATCTCTGTTTGATGGTTACGATTAACGCAATGTCAATTACCATATTTCCAATATTAGGAGATTCCCTGATTTGATCTTAAGCGTTTTATATAGGCAATTAACCTACAAACATGACGCGAGGCGACATGTGGCAGCGCAACCGGAAATTAAGTTTTCGTTACAGAACGCTTAAAATGGATGAATCGATCAAAGGACTTGCTTCTGATATCCCCGTAGAAATATTATGTGCAATTTAATTATGAAAATGCAAAACGGAGTCGGAAGACGCAACTTTTGAGGTACTTCGATTAAATTGGAGATATCTTACAAGAAGGCCGGGTCAGATGTTCCTTTAATAGACGAGCAGTATGAAGATTATGACGAATTCGGAACAGGCGAACGAAGTCTGCTAGGATCGTGGTCGTATCATAATATACATAAATACATATTTACATATCTTTATCCCAGAGGCTACCTCTGCTTTAGTATGGTTTCTTAAACGCGGAAAAAGATCAAGTTCACGATGTTATTTCCTGTATTATTCCATGAGTATCAAATTGACGACGAACGATTTCATTTTTCTCTGCCATTGACAAAATAAAAGCAAAAAGGTGGAATGTATGTCAAAGTAAAGGGAATAATTTTAATTTTTAATATTTGTTTCACTCGGTAGGAAGGATGGTGGGACGTCTACTGCAGCTGTTAATATACTTTGATTACTGTTGTTGCCGAAATATTTATTGACCAGCGATATTGTAAGAATATTGCTCGTTTGCATGCGCACTAGTTTAGTATCTGTGACACAATAATTGACCGTATCATTACAGGAGTTTTTTAAATGTGAGAAATTGTTCAAAAATAGTTTTATTATAATATGTGTTATTCTGTTCTTTGTGCGTAAAATGTGTAAGGTTGTGATTATCAAGGTTTGTGGTCATTTTTTAAAGGGCACTTAACAAATACACATGTATATATATATCAACATATATACACATACCTATATATCATCTTCAACCACGGGAACATAGCTAATGCTTAAAAACTGTTGCGTTGTTTCTGTGTTTTGCCACGTTTAAGCGAAAATCCAGTGGTGATACTCACTTAAAATATAAGAAGACGAATACGGCTAGGGAGAGAACGGCGAGGCTGAGCGAGTAGCCCGCGAGGTAGATGAGGCTGGCCACGTCCGTGGGCGACACGTTCGCGATGCGCTCCGTGCAGTTCACGTAGTTGGAGTAGTTGTGCCATTCCCCCTCCAGGCAGAGACGCGATGCGTTCTCTGTCGACAAAAAAATAATTAAAAATACATTGTTTTAAATTACGATTTATGTTTTCATTTAAAAAAATTATATGGCACGAAGCGCGAAAAGTGGCTAGTGTCAAAAGTTATTTGAAACTCGAAATGCATAGTAAGTGGGTTTAAAAGTACGTACCAATGTATATGGGGAATAATAGTGACACATTTAACGACTAAACATTTTCGCAGTATAGTTACATTTTTATTGATTTACTTTTTCTAAATACCACTTTTTGTTAATTACGACATTGAATTTGCGTGTAGGACTACTGTTGGTGCAAGTTAAACGCTGCAGGAAGATAAATATTATTAAACATATAATATCACGCCCGTATTTACCCAAAGGGATTGTAGTGCACCTACTGTTTATCTGGTATGACTAAAAATTTTAGTTGCCTAAAATTCGTATCGAGATAAAACACATAAAATTAATCAATATACGCATTACGTAATCAGGAAATCATTTTTGAATATACCAAAGTATCTTGGTTGTTACGTAAACGCACAAAATGATCAAAAGACTACATCTGCAATAAATCTCGAATAGACACAAGACACAGTACACGACCACTCGTATTTAGTTCAGTTTATAAAAGTTAGTACGATTGCTAGGACGTTTAGTACACGTCTGCTCATATTCAGTTCAGTTAGTTAAACTTAGTATTATTGCTTTTAGTGTTAGTCTTATTGGATGTTGGTCACTGACGCTTTACCTTCATAGAACTAAGTTAGTCGTTCTTAGTAAACATATCCTTTAGACCTTCCTCGTTAGAAACGGGAATAGCCATGATCTTTTTGAGAAGCATGTTTACGTATTTATACGTTAGATGTACTCATATTTATTTGTTACACCAAAATGTGTTTTATCTATATTAATCGAACAAAAATTTAATTTACCAACCAATGTTTAGTAATACATTTCATTGAATATGACCTCATTCAATAATATAGGTATCAGTCGCATGCGACAATTGAATGTTTAAAAAGAAATATATTCATGTGCGGTCTTTTTATAACATATCTTACTATAATTTTGTTCCCTGTTAACCTACATAATATGTTTATATAAAGCAAGATAATGAAACATCTTAATTGAAAGCTCGAATCCATCGATTAAACAACTTTTACTTAATGCAACAACAGGTACACAAACAATAGGAAAGAACTGAAGTGTTATCCGTAGAAACTATTGTTCCTGAAAGAACACTTGGTCCTGAAACTTTGTGAATAGGTCGCCGGATGTAACTAAAGTAGCTATATAAGCGACACGACAGCCATGACATGCGGTAAGGCAGCCAGGGCTCCCACACAAATCCATTGCAAACATATCATGGGACTGTGCACGTGACTTTGCCCTTTGTCCATACCCGTCCACGTGTATCAGTGCGTGATTTACACGTGCAAATTTGTCACAGCGGGACGCCAGTGCGTGCGCGCTAATCTGAAAGAGCGTGTTTTGGACATTTAACGAATCTAAGCATGCAGAAACTGATGTGTGCGTAAACACACTATTTTGAACTACATATTATTAAAGGACGTGTGTATATTATAGACGAATGGATGTATATTAAAGACGTACAGCGTTAGTGGTTAGAAATGAAAATACATAGTATGTACGATCACTAATAATCTTGTCTGGTTAAATATTCCAGACATCAGTGTTATAAGAGATTGGTGCTTATTTTCATTTAAATACTTTTTCGTTTATTTATAAAGCTCGTTAGAAATGCTTTTTATATACCATTGATCATAAAGGTGACGAACATCTGAATTGGCGACGAGGGTGTCCTACACTAAGTTTGCGAAGCTGACCTCATTTTGTCATTAATATGTTAACACTGTTCTGGGAGGCGTTCTGTAGATTAAAAGAAGAAACTTTGTACAAAAAAACGATTTGCGTGCGTAACTAGAGTAATTTGAGCCTCTCGAACTATGTAAATAAAAGTTTATCATCCGGACCTCAGCAGCCATGGCTCATACCGCTCAGCGCTAGTTTTACTTTTATGAAAATATTATGCTGATAGAGGAGGTATAAAAACTTGCATTACATCTATATAAATATAAATTACTAGCCGCTACCCGTGACTTCGTCTGCGTTATTTATGACATTAACATGATATTTTATTTACGCAGAAGAAAATAAAAAAAATATTGAGGTAAAATATACGTTGCTAATCTTAAAACATATATGACCCGGCTATGACCTTGGCCTTTCTGACACACACTGCCTTAATATGGATTTATGAAACAAACTGATGGTCAATTCATCTACACTCGAATTTTCTTACTACCTCATTTATTACCAGCAACGTTTATTGACATTCTAATAGCATTAGAAGGAACGGACCGAACACCATGCCTTCGAAGTAAGCAAGCAAGCTTATTATCGCCAAATACCTAAAAGTGAAATAAGCTGATAAAATAAAGTTAATTGTTCGCAAATGGTGCGCATTTTTGTAGGTACAGGGCAGACTGTGAGAGGGAACAAAACAAACATGTTAACCGCCAACTCGTTAAAAAGAAACAACAGTAACTTCGGAGTAATAAATCGTTGGAAGTTACTAGTGGCAATCCATAACAACGGCTCGTTTGAGCGCGCCCGTGAGCCAAAAACTCACAACTTCTATCAGAAGCTTTGTGGTTCGCGCACAAAATACCAAAATAAATGTTGATTACAGAGATTTTCATAAATATTCATACTTTACTAACTTGTTATTTTTATAGCGGCAAAAGTTGTTCGCGGAGACATGAAAGTGAAAACAATAAACAAGCTCAAAGTTCTTTGTGATCTACGCGGAATAATAGTTGATTAAGGTTGTCGGCGCTTTGGCGTAATTTATATAGCGTAATCTTTAATTAGATATTCAGATTATATGTACGAAATTAAACAACAATTATATATAAGAAATTAATTCAAAGATTACACGTTGAGTCTGATATAAAACTTGCTGCCTGATTTAATGCTCGTTTA
This sequence comes from Parelbella ahira ahira, assembly GCA_018244795.1. Lineage (NCBI taxonomy): Eukaryota > Metazoa > Arthropoda > Insecta > Lepidoptera > Hesperiidae > Parelbella > Parelbella ahira. The sequence continues at coordinate 2,954 of DWME01002628.1, read as the reverse complement.
TTAGTCAAACGGAAGCAGCGTTCTATTGGTACTTGAACACCAACATAAGCATGGTCTATGGTAGATAAGGCCACATTAGCACAGAAACGGCTTAATGTTAACAGCAAACCACTCAAATATGTAATTATATTTTCTCTCAAAAATGTTTAACTTGACGATGTTCGTGACACGCCATTTTTGTGTAAAAAATGTAAAAATATGGAGCATGCTTACGTGTGTCGTCGTAGTACACTCCATGGAATTCGCTAAAACATTTTTGTACGGCCAGCGTGTTCCATGGCGTCGGGTCCCAGCACAACAGTCCATCATAGTACGCCGGGCAGTAGTCTCCCTCGAGATTCAAGTTCTTCGCCAGGCATTCTTCGCTCGCGTTGTCTCCCGCGATATCATCGCTCATCAGTGTCTGTAGGTCCTCCAGCTTGACGCACTAGCTAACTGTCCGAAAAACTAATTAAAACTCCGCTCTCTCTTTGGTTTGTTCTTTGGTTTGACTATTTATTTCACTTATCACTACGGGTATCAGTTACACTAGAAATTATCTCGTGTTGTCAGGCAACACCACGACTTCCATTACGATTTTATGCCTTATCATCGAAATTCGGTGATGGAATCGTTGAAGTTCCACGAGGTATTCAGCTATTCGTTCCACGCCTCACTGCGGTGGATTCTGCAGAGCACCTGTGCGTCCTCACTAAGAACATTACCATGATAAGGTTGTTTGCTCGAGGCTTGTGCTCTAACTTATCAAGTGATAAGACACCGAGAGCAAACATCGGCAGTCTATAGATATACAGTATTTGTGTACCGTGCAAGGAACTCGTCTTTTTTCTGTAATTGCCTTGCAACTTTCTCCTTCGTGTAACCTGTAAAGAATAAAACTAGCATTATTTTTGTGATATTTCTATTAATACAGTCATATGAAATGCTTATATTGCCAACAGGTTTTAAACTAAACTGATCTTTCTCATGATATAGTTATTGCGGCAAACATTTACACTTTCTTTAATGGAAATAAATTTGGCTCAATCATAAAGTCAATATGTGTTATGATTATTTCTTAGACAGTAGATTCTGTTCAGTAACCTCCGGAAATTGTGAAATGCGGTCTTGACTTGTAGGTAATGAAGAGGTGTAAATATGTGAGACAGGTTGAAAGATAAGAAATGTGTACACTTTATAAATTATTCCAGGCGAATTAGAATTTCATACGATTCTTAATAAAAAAATAATATATCCTACTTCTCAGTGCGCTTGCTATTAAAGATGTGGGAGGTCCATGTAACTCCAAAAAGTTGTTTCGGGGTCAAATAAACAGGGAAATATAGTATAAATTTCTAATATTTCATGTTACCCACGCTCGGAATTGTTAGCAGAACAAAATATTTTATGTGTCACTGAAAATGGAGAATATTACAAGCGATTTAGGAAATTTCCATGAGTGCCTTATATACGAGTTCCTGTAAATATTTTACACTAGCGGACCCGGCAGACATCGTCCTGCCCGGAAAAGCAGTTTACAGTTAATATGTTAATTTAAACTCGTTGGTCGAGCGGTTGCAAGCACGACTGCCGATCGGTGGTCCTGGTTCCTAACATTTCCCTTCACTGCTCTGCCCCTATTGATTGTACCGTGATGAAAAGTATACTATAACCAGCTCAGGAGTATGAAGAATAATTGTACCAAGTTTCGTTAAAATCCGTCGAGTAGTTTTTGTTTCTATAACGGTTATACAGACAGTGAGAGAGACCTCTCTACAAATTTATTATAAGTATAGATAGATAGACGAAGATAATGCAATTAATACATACTTATATGTCTTAATTCGCCGAGAGACTTAATGCGTCGAAATTCTTCATCGAATAAAATCGGAAAGTGTTACAGATTTTTTAGACCGTAAAAATTAGATATTCAGTAAACAGTAACTATTTTGAATTTTAGCCCATTTAATGACATGGTTTATTTTTGTCCAAAATAAGCGTTTTTGATTGGCTTGATTTTTTTCTATTGCTACCGATATCTTGATCGTTTTTGAATGTTATTTTGAAACTGTGAACTGCACATCCAACATAGCTAGAAATCAAACCGTAAATAATTCATAGTTGCTTTGAAAGAAGGATGACTGGTAACTTACGTGAGGCGTATTCCCTGACGAGAATCTATTTATTGGATGTACTATAATTGCATTACTAATTATTTGTACAGGAATTGTACTATCCCACAAACTAATAATCTTATTAATGAATTGAAACAATTTGAAGTTGAGAGTTTGATTGATTGCAAATGTCGATGGCCGATAACAGGCACTTGTGATTGCTGTCTTTTTATTAGCTGTTCACAAAAAAAAAATTGTTCTATCCGAAAAATGTTAACTAACCAAAACTAAAAAAAAATTAAAACAAACCCATGAAGTTCCTAAATATGGATGAGAAAAATAGGTATTTTGCCATAATCATTATAATCAACAACCCTCTTATCGTTCCACTATACTACACCTATACTATCATTGTACAAATGTGTGGCAGTATCTACATATATTTTAGAGTTTACATTGTTCCATACCCCGTTAGCTTTTTTACAAGCGAGCACTTTCAGTTTCTGACAACAATAAGTATTGGAGTTCTTTGTCCAGCCTGTGCCGGGAGCCAGCGCTAGATCCAAGGCTCCGTTGAATCGTTGTCAGGCACAGCGGTGTGCGGCTGACAGCGTTATATTGTGGAATTTTGTGGCCGGACTGGATACCCGTAATTACCACGAGCGGTTAACAATAAGACGTTCCGCCAATGTTTTGACGACTCATTCAGTGGAAATGTGATTAAAATCATTTATATGAACGTACATCGTACTTATAGATATTTGTATTTGGTGTAATAAACCCTTATTTTATTTTTTGTTTACGGGCCATTTATTTGTTTACGGGGAGTAACCTTTAAAAAGTACCCGGTGCCCTGGGGGT
>DWME01002627.1:0-20288 GCA_018244795.1 Parelbella ahira ahira | reverse complement strand
ATTTACATTTCATTTTTATGTTTTATACCTTGGGAAATTATCCACCATTATATAAAAAGAATTCTAAATTGCATTATAAATGCGCAGTCATCATCATCATTATCAGGCTATCTCAGTCCACTGCTGGGCCTATGCCTCCCCCAAGGACCGCCATCGCGCCCTGTTTTCGGCTTGTCGCATCCAGCATCTGCCTATGCTATCAGCATATGCCCAGCGTGGAGATTATGGGCAAAACCCCCTTATGGAAAGGCGCAATATGCGCAGTACTTACTTTTCAATACGTAATTACGTAGAAATATTCATTTTAATCATTTTAATTCTCCAATATCTCTTTAATTCAATTTTCTTTGAGATACATATAAACCTTACGGTCATTCTTCCTAACTTATATAGAATCCTTTTCCTTACGGCACGTACACTAAATTAAGTATTTTTGGTTACAAGTAACGCAGTCAGAACAAGAGCGATCCTGCATCGCCCTACTCCGACTGCAGCGTCGCTGTGGCCAGTTCCTGTGGGTGCACGCAGTTCTGCAGCTGAAAGATAACTTGGAAAACTCGCAAAGACCAGTGATAGTTTGCACCAATCAAGTATTGAGGTGAGTGATTTTTCACTGTTTCAGATAAAAAAGCTTACATTGAGTGGGCAATGTATCGAAGTTGCAGGTATTCTTTAGATCTTTCGAGTGTCAATAAAATATTTATGAACTGTAACTACACCTATAGTTATTTTTTCGTTCGGTAACTTGACGTATAAAGAACCACCAGTTAAAATAGAATACTATTTAATGCGTAACATGGCTCCTGTAATCCCGAAAGGGTTAGGCAGAGGACTGTAGTACACTCCTTCGTTTCACCAGTTACGTTTTCGTCCTACCATGGAGTAGTTGATGAGGCTATTGCTATACGCCCGGCAGAGATCCAGACTCCGAGTCACTACTAGAAAGTTCTAATAGAAAATCCAATATTACTATTAAAAATAGTTTCAAATATAAATATAGAAAAATACTTGCACTAGTTATTAAATGTTTAGTGTGTTGATACGCTTCAGTATCTTTACCTACAATTCCTCTAAGGAGTTATGTAATGTGTCCGTTAGCATAAACGTCCTGAACTCAAAAAATTCAGCAGAGGTATTAAAAGAAAACTTAAAAAACTACTTTTATAATATCCAGTAATTCAATCAATAAAATTTTGATTAATTACCGCTAGAAGCTCGAATTGAAGCCGTTCATTATTATTTTTCGTCAAAATCAACATTTCCTTTGTATTTGTGTTATATTTGACCATGTCTTTTGCGATAGTACAGAGAGTGATTTCATCGATAACCCTTATCGAATGTTGTAATAGTAAATTGTGATACACGTAAAGTTCGGTGTCCATTGCGAAATTAACGTCAGATTCAATATCACTATAATCTCGGATACACGCTATAATCGTATAGGAATTCACCGATAGTTAAGACATAAATCATTTTGTTTGTAATTTTTACGTTGTTACATTACATCATGATACTTATAATAATTGACATCGTAAACTCATGTAAGCGCAACTTAAAGAGGACCGTATTTATCTTCGACTAGCCGGAGTACCTTCAAGAGCCTATTACGATTACAGCTTTAATAATGCTCGTATGGTATGGCATACAGTTATTATGAATTAATCTGTAATTGGACAGATCGTCTATTTGCACAATCATGCGACTATTTTCGTAGGCTTTACGTGTCGTATAGTTGAAAACCTTATGAAATTATTATCTCCATGTGTAAAGAATCTTCTTAATTATTATAAGTAGAAAAATATTTAAATTCAACATATTATCCTTAATCCTATTGTATCTTATGCTCATAATATTAAAATTGTTATGACTGTTATTTACGACTTTTTATATACATACATACTTAACTTCACGCCAAGTTCCATTAGATATGAGGTAGGCAAAGGGCACGGAGTGCAAAATATCTCTATGCTCGCAGACATGCCGCACTCCTTCCACATTCATCACTCTCTTCTAACGTGCACGCCGGTTTTGGAGACATCTAATAGACTTTTTATACGTGGCCTCATTTATTAATATAATATTACGTTGTAGAGCAAATTTTGTTATATTTTTCTAGTCTTGGTCGTCATTCGCACCTATAATTAACAAAAATGATTTGAGAAATAATAGCATTACGTTAACAATTTTAAGTAAAATCTAATACAGTAACATTAAGCAAAGGATAACACTAAATATATAGAAGGTAGTAGCGTAGTAGTAGTAGAAGCTTCGTACAGCGATTTATCGCTTTGCAAACATGAATCCTCTTAGAATCAGAACAGTTGAGGTCATAACCGAAGGTCCTTGATTATTCAAAAAGGGAAAAACTTTAAATATAGCTATAACTGATACTGGCACACTAAACCTTTAGCCGCACGTGTGACCGATGCTTTTAGCTTGCATTGTATATAGAAATACAATCCTAAATGGTGGTTGTGAGAACAACTAATTGGCTTTGAAGCTGCTCTATTAAGCCGGTTGATAATTCCGTCCGACCTGTGCTCGGCCGACTTTGAAAAATGGCTGCCATAATTTAACGCGGTCACTTACAGACTTCCCTATTGAGATATCAATACTAGATGACGTCCAACGACGTATACCTCGCGTAAACACAGCCCTTTACCACAACTCCCAACGACTCGAAGCCATCGCTTCTAAACGACGTAAATAGTTTCGTTGCTTCTCTACGCATCGCTCGATTCACGAACGCAAAACGGCGATGGGGCTTCGTGGTGAAGGTTCACTGAGAATAAATATTGTAAGGGGTGATTTATTGAGTCTGAGCGGGTCTTGCGAGCCGATCGGCCCGCCGATGTTACTATCGGGATGGTTTGAAATATGCCTGCAGAGGGCTATTGTTGTGATGTGAGAAACGGTGTTTAACAAGCGCCGCAGTTGATCGATGGCGCCGCTTCGCTGTCTTTACTCCCAACTATATTTTATAGCGCGAAAATACATGAAAACCCACTAATTTTCGAACGTTTCAATATAGTTTCTGTTGCGTGAATTTAAGATCTGCGCTATTTCGTTCCTCTTAAACGTTCACGAGAATAATGACTAAGTATTAGAACACAGAATTTATATGATATAAAAATTTAACAGTGTATTTAAGTTTCGAATATATTAGGATTTAAATATAAATCTCAACTTATAAGCTTAGAGTTCGACAGTGACAAAGTGCGAGATGGACACATTCGTATCGCGGTATCAAAGATTAAACCAATATATCACCCCTATTAACTGAGCTAACATTTATTATTCAAATGAAGCAAGTCACGTCCAGCCGCCAGAGGTATTATTCAGTGGATAATTCTGTAACAACCTCATTATGCTCGTACATTGACTAAGGACTGGGCAAATTAATCGGCAAGTAGGCGCTAGAGATAGTAAATTTAAATTAATATTGCGAGTGGGTCCTGTTGACCTAAACAATCAACGAGGACAAAGGGCCCATACTCGAGCCGCTACGGCTTAATGTCTGGTGCAAATTATGAGATGCAAGACGAAGTATTCATGTACCTACGTCAGTTACGTGCATATATTTAGCTTCAATTTGCATTTAAGTTTCTTACTCCTCCTAGTAGGTAAACAGTCTTCATTGAGTTTATTCTAAAGCCATCGACTCTCATACAGGTATAGGTATATACCTATATATTAGATTGGTTAATGATTTAAAAATTTAACAAAAAATAAAGCATAAACCTAGGCTATGCTTTAAATATTGTTTTATACTGTACATTCTCAGTACAGAAATAAATTTGCATTCTTTCATTGTCCCTAGACTTTTAAGTAACATTTATTCTGGTAACTACTAAAATAAGTTTGGAAACATCACTCAACGAGGCAAGGATCTCAAAATATAGCTACATAAAACATTGTGAAATACCTAACTGCATAAAACATTAACTAATCAGTTCAGTATCGCGTAATGTTTTCCGCGCTTCGGAGCGAGGCTGCAAAATAAATTGTTTGAGCACGTTCCGATTCATCAATACCCTTCTTAAACTAGCTAAAGGTAAAAAAGAATTAAGTAAAAAATGTTATACATTTTGTATCTATTTCTGGCGATATTGTAACATAAATGCTAATATCAATATTATTGTATCATTTCAAGTAACGTTCACGGCAACGTTGTTTAACTTAACATGTTCTTGAATGAACTGTTTACCCGCCATAATTTTCTGTCAAGTATACTTAATAAAAAATGGAACATACCTACTCGTACTTGATACGAACAAATTATTTAAATTGTCAACTTTTGGATTCCAGCTTCAAGTTATAATTCCTTACATTAGCATTACATGAGTAATTTTATTATTTAAAACGATTAACCATTGAGGTTACTCGAGTGCCATGAGGCCTTATGGAGTTATACTAATAAATTTTAAGTCGGCCTAGTTTCTTTAAATAAGACTAGGTATACATTGCCCTTTAAATTATATTAGGTATATACATTAGGTATAGCGTAATTGCTACATTCCTAGAGGCAGTTGCATTGATGTTTCTACCTTGAATTTGTTCATGTATCTTAGTTCTGTTATGTTTTCGTGTTATACATTCGTTAAAGTTTCCGTGTAATAAAATATTTATAGTTAAACTTTGAATATTAAAATATGTAAAGTGTAATGTGTAACGTAAGGTGATTTTTTAAACAAATAAGCTAGCACTTTAAGATTTTAAGCATATATCCAAAACAAAGTGCGAGTAATTGTATAATTTCATACATTAAAACATCGCACAACGAATTCGCTTATATTCATTACATTTAATGGATAATGCTGACCATTGCCGTTAAGTTTTTTTAATTAAAATCATAGTACAATCTTTGAATACTGGCACACAACTGGTGTAGCTGTTTCTACTTGCGCCAGCGTATTAAAGTCCAGGCTCATATATCCAGCGTGGTTAGCTCGGTTGCATTGTTTGGGCAATTGCATCATTTGTCACGTTTCTGCGCTGACGTTGCACAACTGACTCATGTTCATTCGTGATTTGCACTGACAAATGCTTACACCCAATAATGAGCTCGACTTACTTTAATAACAGATTTAATTGATCATGACTGTGTTCTGCTAGTTACTTTAACGCCTGATAAAGTTCTCGTGATGAGTCAAGGTGACACAACTTTTGGTACCTAATCTATCGTTTATTAGAGTTTTATTGATGATTCCACTAATCATAGTGGAAGCAGGACAGTTGCAACTGTCCTTTGCTTTTAAGCAGAAGTCTGCATTTGTGTTTAAATTTAATAATAACATTTCTATTAACGCTTCTTATTTTAAACGCGTGTTCAAATTTCTGAATAACAATAATTACATACGATATTTGTAAGGAAAGAAATAAATTATATATTTATAATTTATTAATAATATTTTCTACGAATTCAATTGAAGTAACAATTTGCTAGTACAATTTTTAAAGGCGTCCGTAAATTTAGGTACAACTTTAACAATTCAGCTATTTTATAATGTATTGCAAGACTTATTGTTATCACGGAAAATAAATTTATAAAAGTTAATTATAATTTCAAGTGTTTCATGTATTAAAAGATATTATTTAGCCATAACAATTCGGGAACACGTGCACCAACAACATTATAAGCGGTTGAACGACAACAAATTGTCAGCGTGTCGCCGCCTACGTCATGTCCGAGAGATTTATGCGCTCAGACGACGCGGACGCGCAAATTGGCGGGAACTAAGACATTCTGTTATTTCTGTTAACTTACGTTATGCATAACGAAGAACTACACGTACTCGCGGAGGAGGATGTTTACATGTATAAAATTAAATTTTAAATCATTTTTTAAGTTAACAGTTTAGTTAACAGTTAGTTAAGTTAACAGTTAACAGTAAGTTAACAGTTTTATATAAGTACATACATACGTAGGTACCTACAATGTATTTGGTACAAGCAATAAGACAAATAAGCAGACCTAACCCACATTATGATATAAAAGTCTCTTCTATTGAAATAATTGGTGCTTAGAGAAAATGAAGACTTTTTGATATTTTGCAGCACAATTATATTAGACATTAGAGTTAGTATTCCCGCCAAAAGCCATTTAGTATCTAATAATATAAAGCTTAAATAAACTCATATTGGTACTTTAAGAATAAGATAAAAGAGAATACGAGAAACTATCTTACTTTTAAAAGTTTCATGAGTTCACCTATTTTCGCCATGATTTTTGGCCTACATCCGAAACTGAAATACGTAGGTACTTACGTGAGTGCATAATCATATGTTACAAAGAATAGCTAATAAACGGAAATATCAATTTAAAGATATATTGGTACAAAAATTCTAAGTACGTATACATATGTATATAGGTACACGAATAAGTGCAACCAGTACTGCGGACAACAGCAAATTGTGAACATATGACATATCGCGAAATTTATGCGCCATCGATGCGAACACAGAAATTGGATCACAGTATATGTTGGTAAACGGCAACTGGTAGGTAACTCGGTTATGCATAACGAGCTCGGATTACGCATACAATCACTGCAAATGGTCCGAAACTTTTTATTTAATACGACATTATTTAAAACGTTCGCCGAATTTCAAAACCATGTAGGTACATAGGTATTTTATATCTGTGTTGTCGTGATATTGTAAAAATTCACCAAGTAATACTTTTTCATAGTAACTCATTTTGTAATACATATCTATTGAATGAAAAGTATTCATAGACACTGATGTGTTGATGATGATGATTAGTTTTGGAGGATTAATGATAACTTGATATAAGTAATTAGTGTAAACCCGCTTGCCTCTTTTACCAAACACTATAAGAACACTATACGACAGACGTCGATTTTTGTTTCATTTAAGTAAATAAACCATTAAGCGAAATATTATATTTCATATAGCCACGCTTATATCTTGAACAGTTCTAAATTCCATACTATGAGTAAGAAACGTAAGACAAAAAAGCGTTACAAGTAAGCTCTTCACTATTGAATACACGGTTCCTGCTAGAATGTACTAAGAACGAATGTACACACCAACATAAAATTAAACCGTTATTTACGGCGACAACTTTTCTAGGATTAATTTATTACACTGTACAATTACCATAAATACAATGAATATGAGACAAGACCTATACTTCAAGACAAGACAAGACGTATATAAGACTTTTCCTTACCGTATTAAACAGAGCTACTGTCATTCGATGCGTAATGAAGCACGTTTAATTCGAAGGTCGAGCTCATTAATGGCGCACGTGTAAACACGGAGAATTCGTTTATCCGTTTGCCCTTTTCATTCCCAGCTTTTATCGATTTATCCTTAGTGTTGCGCACCTAGATAGGAAATTTGTATATTTTTTATGAAAGTACAAAGATTTCTAGTGGCATAATGTTTAATGAAAACATTGTCAAGAAACTAATGACTTATACCTAATCTTTTCTGTCAGTCCGTGTAGTGTAGCGTGGTACGGTGGTACACCGCGGTGTTAATCCTTTTGGTAGATAACAACTGAAATAAGATTCGATTCTGATTTATAATTGAGAATTTCGATGCACATTGGTGTTAACTCTTGTTGTATACGACTAATCTTTTTGTGTAATTAGAAATTATAAAAAAGACTACGCAAGGATTTCAGTACATAACAAAAATCTTATTTATTACTCACTGAGGCGTTTTAAAATTAAATAAAGGTACAATATTACGTTTGACATGGTTAATTAGTAGGTAAAGATGCTCAGTAATGGTATATTTGCAGCTGTATTAAACCAGTTACGAAGAAATCTAATAAATATATGTTTACATTTTCGCTCTTTTGATAAGGGAACCCTAAACTATTTGTCGACGTCCAATACATATTTGAACCTAGAAGTACGCTCGCGTCCAAAGCTAATGTGATGCAGGAATTTATTATCTATGTGTTGTGGACAATAGACATAATTTTTTTGTTATGTCTATTGATGTTTTTAAAATTTTTCTTCAATATTGCATTAAAAGTTTTCTAACCAGTGGTGATGCAGTTATCTATAAAGTTATAAAAAAGTATAATTTAGATGTAGTTAAAAAATTAGATAAGCGGTACTAAAACTAGCATAAGTAGGTGTTTGTTTAAGTATGTATCAATTCGCGTTATTAAAAATTATTCCAAACTAATTTTAGAAAAAATGAAAGTAATGTTAAAAGCATTGACATAAGTTCAAATCTACATTTATTTGCCGAAGATCGAGCGTGGGCTAAACAGAATGGAACTTTACATATCATAAAATACATTAGTGTATCATTGATGTCAACTCCATGTTTGTCTCTGTCCCCTTAAGCTTTTCACTGCGACTGTATCTATGTGGGTCCAGGAGTAAGTCCAACTATGTGACATTTCCTTGCATCCACTATCTAAAGGTTGCCTACTCAAACCTCACCGAGTTCGCTAAAGGTTACATTAGGACTTTTGTAGAAACCACGTACAAATTTAATACCACCTTCGAAGTGGTGTCACTGAGCCTTATTGCCGTTTGTTAGAATTCTCCCATTCTCCGATTTATATCCGTATCCGATTACACAATGGGCTTATTTTCAGTTAAGTATTTTATCCTTATTTGGAAATTGTTGCTCCAACACCATGTGCTAAGCCGTTCGGTTTTTTATATATTAAATACTAGGCGCTTAAATCTAATAAATTATGCATTTTATGCGCATAAAAAATTTACGGTGAACTGAACTTAGTAAGCCAATTGCGCGAATATCAATGAATCATTCGTTAGTTTCACAAGATCTCGATTAATTTTGATGTTTTTCCCTTAAGCCAAAATAGTTAAAATAAATACACAGGTTCATCTCCAATCAGTTACTTCCAATAAATTTTTAATTTTATGGACTCATTCACATTACCAATTTGTATGGACTTTTGAAAACAATAACAAGTCATAATAAAAAACGTTAATTCGTTATTCACTTACAAAGAAGATAAGATAACCACAGACGAGATAAAGGCTTGCGTTCGAGCCAAGTTTATTGCGACTTTAAACCCATTAAAGTTACAATACAAATCTGATCTTAAACAATTATCCCAATCATAGATTACTATTAAGATAAAGCAACGACAAATGCGATATTACGTACATATAATTACATCGCAGTGTCATCAATTGTAATCTTTCTTACACATCCAAGTATCTAGGCGGCGATACTACTTAATATAAACATTAAACTTTAGTGGTACTCGTTCCCGACTGTACTAATGGTCAAAGCATGTTGCGAAGTCGTACTTGGTAAAGTGTTGATTCTTTCCAACAATAAAAACATATGACCGTCCAAGTTATTGTGTTCTCCACGGTGTGTTATAACTACGATTTCACATTACGAACGGAGATAAAATGATATTAGGATAAAACTAAATAATATCACCTTTGAAAATGCGGCAGAGTGGTGCCCATGCCGATGACCGCAATAATGTTTGCACATCGTTTTGAAAAAGGCTGTCACTTGTGCAGTTAAAAACAACTAAAGCCTGAAAATAGACGATAAAGACGGCTTAATTACCTTCACATTTTTTTTTAGATCATTGTAATAAAATAGAGATTGATGAATGTTGAAGAAGTTCGACAGATATGCAAGAATATTTAGCACCCCGTGCCTTCTGCCTACCCCGTAAGGGACTTGGCGAAAAAATATGTATGTATATATGTATTCAGACCTGATCATACCTGAAGACTCATGCCTGTTCATGTCGGATCAGATGTGATCATTTTTTTCCGGGTGCTTTAGGACAGAATTTACCTACAACAAGTAAGACCTGGAAAAAAGTCCGTATAACACGCTTAAAAAAGCTTTAGTTATCCGGCTTACCTTGTATACCTAAATTGCATGAGAATGCCAAATTTTTATGTTCATTAAATAAATCTAACACAAGTGACCATTTAAATGCCTCGAATAATCGCCAGACGTGTTTTGAAATAATTCTTTTTCCCACACATACATCTATTAAAGAAATAAAAAAAGATTGTCTTAAGAATACGTAGTTATTTATAGTACCAAAATAATTTAAATTCTGCGGCAATAAAAGATATTTATTATTGCGTTCCGAAATAATAATAAACACACTAGATAAAATTGCAGATGAAAACCATATTTTGCAAATTCGAAATATTTAAGCATTTTTGTAGCTTTGTAGAATGTCACTATAAATGTTTAAGAAAGGTCACGTGGAACGGCCGAAGGTCATTTACGGTTGTTCAGTTATTTAATTAGTTAGGTACTGTTGTTTTGATATTTTTATACATTTCTAAATTTTCACCAAATTTCCTTGTCAACAGCGAACAAGAGGCAGCAGTGATGAAGGCAAATCCATGGCTTTATCATTATTACGCCGTGCAATCCAAACTGCACTATGGTTTGGCTTACGAAGCAGCAACAAGGATGTATGGGCCACCACCACCAGATATCCAGGTGTACCCACCCACTATGCAGTACACACCAACGCCTCCTATCTGCATTAATGGGAGCCAATCCGTTATGATGCCTAACTCTGGTATTCAGCCTCATATACCACACGTTCCTGGGCACCTAACACCAATCCACTATACTTATGAAAGACCAGAGAACGGACCGGTGGACTATTCGGTATCTCTTCAGGATAACAGGTATTGGTCTTCGTACGTAGTCGAAAATGAATAAAAATCATTTTTTTCTAACATACTGATGTTGAAATTTATTTTCTTCATGTTTAACAGTAGGTTTGAATTCCAGGTATCCCAGTGTACGAATTGAAGATTCGCGAGTTCAGTCAAATGCCAAAAGGAAAGGAAAGGAAAATGATGAAAAACCAAACGCTCCCATCCCTATGGCATCCCCACGTTTTACCCCATCCACTATTAATTCTAACGGAGATACGTTAATTGCTGTATCAACGGGTTCGATTGCTAGCCGACGTCCAGGGTCTAAAAACTTTAATATAACCGAAACAGAAATGGTAGATCAGTGGAATCCTAGTCCAACGTGGTCAGAATCGGCGTTACAGAAAGTTCCAGATGTATGCCACCAGGACTTGAGTCCTTACGTAACGACCACTCCACCTACACCATCGGGCACTCCGTCCGCGTATACTCATAATTATAGTCATACCTTTGTTTTTGACTGGTCACCAGAACAATATGTTCCTCATACTAACAATAGATGTAGCACTATAACCACTGAAAGTTCCTATCAGCAAAATTGGAATAGGAGTCAGAGGACAACGTTCGCCATCAATACAGATAACGCAGTTGATGAAAACTGCAATCCTAATAGATTAAGCTTACCAATGAGGGTCAGTAGTCCACAACCAGAATATGCTGTTAACAGAGAAGGAGAGATTCTAAGAAGACAAATAGGTAAGTTCATTAAGAGAAAAAAAAACTGAATACGCTACCATATTGCTATCATGCTATCATCTTGAACGCCGGCCCCCTTTAAGAATGAGATTGTTCAAAGTCTTAGTCTCCCAACCTGGCAAAGTCAGGGTTGCGAGTTTATTTAAATTATTGTAACCAGTTAGCTCGCAGAGAAATCGAGGGTTATTCAAATTATTGTAGCCCCTTGGCTAATCGTTATTTACCAACAATTCCGTTTGCTTTTCATACCTAAATAAAATATGTATAAACTTTCATCAATATTATTGTCCTCGCAACGGTTCTGGATCAAATAGTACTATGAAAAATCGTGTACCTTACAATGTCATTCCTGTCAAAATCAATTAAGTAGTAACAGAGATTATTCTGGACAAACAAAAATAACACGTTATAGCGTTAATAAGACTGTTATCGGCAAGTAAAAATCATTAAACCTCTTTGGAAACCTTAGAGACGGTTTAAAAACTTCCGACAAACGAATTAGACACTGACTCGTGTCTACCAATCCGCACGGGAATAACATTACGGAATTTACATCAAGCTTTCCACAGTTACGGATGGGACTTTGCAGTGGAATGCAGACTTGTAATCATGACAGTACAGTACACTCAGGAGTCATTATTTACTGGCAATACCAATTAATTTTATAATAGTATGTCATAAGAAGGAAAATGCAATAAAATCTGGACAAAATTTAGTGGTTATATTCATTGTTTCAGATCGTCCACATCCAGATTCCCCAGGTGCCAAAAAACCTGCATTATAACTATAGCATAATTTTTTATTATATTATTAATAGTTAATTATTTCGTTACCCTGTACCTATTGATAGATTTTATTTTATAGATATTGTAAAGAAAGCTCTGGAACTCTCCTGTGATCTTTGTGTTTATAAGATTTTTTTGTAAAGTATAAATAGAATGTATAATTTCTACAAATAATTGTACAAATTATTTCCTCTTACTATTTAATAATATATTATTATCACATACAATGTGATTTTGATTTAATGTATACAGCTGTATTGGATGTATATATGTACATCAATATAGGGAAAGTTTAGTACCAATCTAATTTACAGTTGTTAGATAGTTATTTTATTATTTTGTAATACATTAATTTTAGTGTAATTATATGTTAACTAAATACAAAACTAGTTTTTTTAAATATTGCAAAAGCGTGAGATTATTCTCTGAATAGCTTGAAGGATTATAACGAAGAATTACTTAGTCGATTTTAATTCCGAAAAGGAGTTTCAACACACGTCATCTTAGATCAAATCAAAGGAAAAAGATACGTCAGTCGACATTTACGCTTTGGAGACCAAACGGAAAACTTTAATTTCGGAAACGGAAATTTAAAATTCCGCAAACGGAAGTTTAGAAGATACAGGATCTTCTAAACTTCACATTCATAATTTACCTACACACATGCGCCCTCATACCCTTATAATCACTTCTCAAAATGCTTTTGTGAAATACAAATCATTATTGTGGCTGCTAATTCAAAATATAAAACATTATATAGTTAATTAAGTGTAACAGTTATCTGTTCAAAAGCGCACTATCAAGATAAAAATATTCAGTGTGTTTAAATCTCAAATTGTAAACAGTTTAAATAGAATTTTTGATTGCTAAATATGATTCACTATGTGTTATATCTTCCTCTTTGCTATGATCTAAGGTAGTATTGCTTTACTGATTGCCTATTCATATTTATACAAATTAGAAAAATGACCAATAATTCTGCCTGTTACAAGAATTTGAAGAAGTTTTCATTAGGATATAATTCTGCTTATTTATAGTGTAAATGATTATCATAATAAAGTAAAAAAATTCACATTTCTGTAAAAATTGAGTAAACAAAAGATCACATCTGGCTAATGTATATCTGAATGAAGCAATAATTGTTGATTTAATTCTGAAAAATAAAGAATTATGACAAAAATTTCGTTTTATTTACACACATAAGGTAAGAAAAAGAAAGATCAAGAATTATCAATAAATTTATTTCTTTAGATATACATGATACATTGAACATTTCGACTAAACTTTTATCAATGTTAACATTACTCAGGCCTTAGACACATGTTTCTCAGAAGACACAAATCTCTGGCAGTGTCCTTCCTGCCATATGATGTTGACAAATCATAAAGTCTTAAAATTAATCCAATATCAAAATTGTCAGGTAGAGCTTTGATAAGTGTGGGTACTATTTCTGAGGGCATTTTCTGTAGTACTAATTGTGTTCTGTCCTGTCCACATTGAACCATGTAGAGAAGAAAATCAAATATAAAATGTGTCTGCGGTGTCACATCACCATGCTTCGCTACTAGTTGAGAAAATGTTTTATACAGTGATTCCAGTGATGATAACAAAGGTTCCTTTAACACTACTCCTGAAGCACTTTGGCCTTGTGAATAGTACATACTTCCATCAGTTGAGTTATCGTTTAATCTCCTTACCTTGCTAGAAGGACACAGTGGATCCATATCTTCAGTATCATCATGTCTACGTTTTCTTGAAGTTTGCACTTTACTTGAAATGCTGTGTTCTAGAGCAGCATAAATACAGTACACAGACAGTTTAGCCAGAATGGCAGATTGGGGCTCCACTAAATTTTCACATAATTTCACATTGTACAGGTACTGAGGTAACACATGCAACAATAGAGCTTCTGTACATTTTTCTATATCTAAATGAAACATTGCAAGCACAATATCTACTGACCTATCAAGATCATCTTGATACCTGAAATTCAGTGTTTCTTTCACTAAATTTGTAACAAACCAGATCGGTCCACCTGTGTTGAGTAGGTTTTCAATAATATGAGTTGCATCAATTTGAAGGTAACCCCTGGAACTAATATCCTCCCAAACAGTTTGTAATTGTTCTAAAATTGGTTGGCGAGATATATGTGTAAAGCTCACAGCTTTTGCTTTCGTAATGGATGTTGGGTGAATATCATATTGCATTTTACGAATTATTTGACACATTAAAATTGCCCTTTCCTTGAAGTTGTCAACCTGTGTTAGTTCAACATCAGACAGAAACTGTTGAATCATATTCAACGGTTTTAGGTAAGCATCTTGATGAACAACATTTATGTAAGAACACAACCAGACCGATGCACAAACAGCTAAAGAAGTCATCTTTTGTCTTAACGAATCAAGCATGCGCTTGACATCTGCAGCCGATATTGATCCTTGTTCCCATGCAAATAAAATTTCTTTTACCACACCACTTACATTTAAACATAAGTCATGTGGCTTCATATTGGTGTTCTTAAAGTCAAAATCAGGGGCACTCAGATGATGAATAAAAATATCAACCATTTGCGGATCACATTTCTGCAGTATTTGTTCTGGTGATTTATGAATACCTTTATGAGCCATACAATCTCTTACCCACTGCTCAAAGAATGAATCTCCATTCTCATCAAGTACGGTTTCAGCACCATAATCTTGAACAATGGAGCACAGTATTAAAAATGATATATCAAATATGTATACTTTGGATTGCGAGGCACCTTTCTCACTAGCGGAAAGTAAAGCAAATTCATTGAATTTAATAAGACGAGACACAAACAGCTTTAATTTTCCTTCCACTGTAGCAACTGGGAGAATTGTATCAAGAGTAGTGCCCCCAACTATCTGGCAGAGCATAGAGTACAAAGAATCCTGTGTTTTATGAAAATCACCACCCATTGTTTTTAAAATACCAGCTAAAGTTGGCTCTGCTCTAGTTAGGAATGATGGAACTGAACCTTGAAGTCCTGTCTTTTCCAGCTTCTGAAGCTTGTCTTTGGTTTCTCGCTTCTGGCTGAAATATGCCAGCTGGGTTTCCGAAACAACATTCAGTTTAACCAAAGCTTCTAGAAGAGATATAAGACTGTTACATGAGTTTTTGGCATCTACAACATCAAGCAAAGGGGTGGCTTGTAGCAGTTTTTCAAAAGCCTCAACAACTTCAACAGAACAATCCCCCTCTTTATTATTTGTTCCACACGTATTATGTACATAATGTATGACTTGGGGTATTTTGAGAAAAGTAAATGCAGCCCACAAAACTTGTTTTGAAGCATCCTTACTGGAATCATTTAGAGATATAAAGCATGCTCTAATCAATTCACAATATAGTCTTGAGAGTGGGTATCCTTTAATTCTTTGTATCATCACCAATTGATTTGAAAGCTGTTGCATATCAGCATTAGGGTTGCCTACAACATTTATTGCTACTAAGGCCTGTAATACATGAGTCACAGGCTCCGGTCGGGTGTCTAAAGGTGCTATCTTATCAATGTCCATATTACGAAGCTTTTGTAATGTCTCATGTATAGTAACTGGTGCCTTAAACTGAGTATTCATCATCATAAAAGCAGTTATCTCCTGGCATTTCTTTGTCACTTCGTTGTATTCATCTGGATCATTTTGCTTCGCTAAGTAGAACATGGCCAGTAAGAAATCTGTTTGGACTATAGAGTTCAGCAGGGAAGTTGATTTTTCTAAGAGCTCTTGGCTCTGTATTAGATTTGAAGATGGGTATTTGCTAAGTGAATAGTGATATACTTGTAATAGCCATAATATAATAGATGAGACAGCATTTGCCAATATTTCTTCCTCCATTTTGCCTCGACAAGTAATACTGTCAAGAAAACTTTCTAGGAATTCTAACAGACTTAGAATACAATGTGGTTTATGAAATGCATCGAATTTTGAGATTCTTTGTAAGACTGCCGCATAAGATACCAGATGTGATGCAAGAGAATGTTTGAGATACGATATTACCAATTGATTGGCACCACAACCAACCATAGCTTGCTGAAGTATGCAATCAGCAAGATTGTATAGGTCACCACTTACTCCTCTTGGTAAAATTGTCTTAATATTGATGCCCCATTGAATGTCCGTCCATCGCTCTCGCCAAGCTTTGAGTATTAAAGCCTTCAGCGAACTCGTTTTGCTGGTCATCTTCGATGCATCCATTTTCACCATTTTATTACACTTCACTTCACAGGTACAGTACTATTATATATTGACTAACTCATTTTGTAATATGACACTTTCTTTTATCTCAGAAAAGGTGCCCTCGAATAAATAAAGATAATTTCCTTTGTACTCAAGCCTTTCGAAGCAAGAAAACGACGCCTCGCGAGTTGTCATACTGTCATACAGTTCAGATGTAAACCATAGACTACAATTTAGATGCACTGTTGTGAATGAACTAATACATACGAAATATATGCACATTTGATATAGTTAGCAAGATATTTATGTTAAAATACGATTTCTAGTGTTTTCAAATCTCGATTACATTTCTAAATAACATTCAACTTATCCCAAGTATTTTACGAAAACGGAACGCTATTTTGGTAAAATCCATATTCATTGCCAATGTTACGTCAAATCCATGTGAAAGATTTGTTTACAAACTTCGGCACTGTTTTCAAAGTTTCTAACAATGAGTTTTGGTAATTACAAAGAGAGAATTGATGAGGGTGATACAGTTATCTTATATATGAGTAATAATATATACGCTGTTGAAGTAAAAAGGGAAATCGAGAATAAAAAAGGTGACATAGTTGAAAATATTTACCAGACACCATTTGGCGCGTTAAGAGTTGCAAATCTTATAGGAGCTGAATATGGGAATCGAGTAAGTACAAAGAATAAACATTTACAATTAATATACGATATACTCTTATACTTTTGGATTATTAGTAATTTTGTGAATACAATTATAATTAAATTTGATGAGGTTATATTAAAAAAATTACATGATAACAACAATAAAAATTTAGTTTCATAACATTGAATAATAAATTAAAGTAATTACATTTTTTTCTTATTTGTATTGATTACTTTAATACTCTACTAATACTCATACTTCATAAGTAATACATAGCTTCAACATTCTAATTTATTCCACAAACTATTTGATACTATGTTACTAACAAATATCATATTTCTATTTAGGTTGAGTTATCAAAAGGGTGGGGTCATGTCCTCCAACCAACTCCAGAGCTATGGTCACTGACTGTACCTCATCGTACACAAATTATCTACACTCCTGATATTAGTATGATAATAGTGCAACTAGATTTAGTTCCTGGCAATGTTGTTCTTGAAGCTGGTGAGTAAAGTAGTAATATTTTGTAATAAGTGTCTCTAAAAAGCATTTATAGAACTCATGTGATTAAAGATTGCAAGTGGCATGTGAAACAAAATTGGGTGTATTGACTTTTATAACAGTGACCGTGCATGAGAGAACAGTAATATTTGTATAGTGGGACTTTTGACTATTGTAAAATATATAAATCTCAACTAAATGTAGCTATATTGATTCTGATAGCCATTCTTGTATTCATCATAATCATGATAGCATCAGCCTTTACCAATTTCACTGCTGGACATAGGCCTTTCACAAGGTGTGCCTCAGCCCTCAACACCCGACCTTCTCCATCTCATCCAGCTGTAGTTCTTTTAATTCATGTGTTAAATGTAACTTAACTATATAACTAAAAATTTATATTACCTGTTTAATTATTGTACAAAAGAATTTTATTTTACTTATAAGATAATAGTTTATTATTATTTGAAGCAGTATAAAATAATTTTAAAAATATATATATATTATTTTCATTATGGATATGTCAATACACAAAGAAGAAGAAGATTATGGATCATTCTAACCAATTTTAATATTTGCAAGAACTACATATATTTGTAGAATCATGAACAGATCTGTTATTTTCCCCCGGACATATGAAAGTAAAATTTTATGTAATTATTCATTATGCCAGCAATTACTGCCTCATTGCTCGAGTTGTTGCAAGTACTACTGCCATTTGGGAGGTCCTGGAAACAAATCTCCGGTCGAGTACTATTGGATTTTTCTAATTTAGAATTTCTTGTAGTGTCTCAGAGTCTGGAATGGTGCCCAATGTACGGCAATAGGCTCACCACCAATTCCATGGGACTAAAACATAACTGGCGAAATGTGGGAGTGTAATCCACTCCTATGCCTAACCCTTCAGAGACTACAGGTGTGATGTACGTTAAAAAGCACTTTAAAACTGGTACCATAATTAAATGAAACTGGTATCCAACAGTAGAACAATAAAAGTATTGATCGTGACAATATGACTTCTGTCAAAAATAAACAAATATCTCGAAACAGTTCATCATTCATCAGCCTGTTACAATTTTCTGGTGAACATAGACCTTTCCACCAGCACACCACTGAACTCAACCCTCACGTCATCATTTAACTAGTTATATGTGTACATTCATCATCAGCTTATTAAGTCCATTACTGGATATAAAGAAACATTTTATAAGACATAGACAATCCCATGTCATCGGTGGGATGACGGTCTCCGAAAGGCTGTTGGCAGAACCTGGATGCGGCAAAGCGAGGACAGGGCACGATGGCGATCATTGAGACTCCTATGTACGAGTATGTATGTATGTTAATATAAAATATATTTGTACAAGGAACTGGAAGCGGTTCCCTCACCCACGCTCTCATACGCCGCGTTAAGCCGCACGGCCACGTTCACACGTTTGATTTCCACGAGCACCGCGCCAACGTGGCCCGCGAGGAGTTCAAAGACCATGGCATCTCCGAGTTTGTTACGGTAAAGGTCTAACTTTCTAATGAAATTCATTTACATCGAAGCTCGTTGAACTGTCTGCAGGAATTCGAAGAGTCTATTGTAGCATATAAAGGTTTGGTCTTATTACTCTAAATGTAAATTAGATATAAATATATTGTCGTGTAAAAATATGTGACGTAACTTTTTTCGACTCTTTTATCAGACCACCTCTGGACAAGGGTTTCCTCTCACAATGAGAGGGTTAAGGCCACGTCTAGGTTTTACTTACTTACTCAATGTATATTAAGACAGGTGTTGCATTTGTATTCCATCAGCTATCATGCACACCGCCCACAGCTGAAAAGGATACAGGTAGTCTTAAGTCAATTAATTTCCTAAGCGTTAATTAAGGTCTTCATTCTTTTATATAATACTTTAATGATCATATATAAAGCGATATACAATATGTTAGGCGAAACACCGTGATGTACTGGCGCAAGGTTTTGGCGAAGATCTCAATGGCAAAGCTGACGCCGTCTTCCTCGACCTGCCTAGCCCATGGACTGGTGTGCCGCACGCTGTCGCTGCTATTAAAAAGGAAGGTAAGAAATTTTACTTCAACTAACCTGTCCGTATTTTCTTCCTCAACCAGTACCTACATGAAAATCTTAGAAACTCTGGCATACTCCTGAAATTGACAGTATTTCATTTACGGGAAGTATAGGTTTGCTTCCCGTCGAGGATCTAGAACTTTGGTACTTATATTATTAAACATTTGAATTCGTTGTAATCTATAGATATTTGAAATACACTTTTAAAAAATTTTAAGATTAGTTAAAGCTAAGTGGCTATAACAAAGATGTATTATGTTACTTTTCATCTCAAATGATTATGTTAATTATCGTCATTGGCAAATATTTTAATGACACTGAGGTTAATATTAGTTTAAGTACGTATTTGGATTTATGCGTAAAATCCCGTCTTTCAAAATACACTTAAACTAGTATAGGGAAGTATATATGAATTTTTGCGTAAAATCTCGCCACGAAAAAAGACTGTCTAGACCAGTGGTTCCCAACCTTTTTAGGTGCGCGCCCCACTTTTGAGATTTTGAAATCGAAAATGCCCCCCTAGCCCAAGCAAAAATTCGAAAATGCCCCCCTAGCCCATGCAAAAATTTAAAATTCCATTAGTAAGGGGGGTAATTTTAACTAAAAAAATTCGAAATAGCCCCCCTCATATACCAAATTGCCCCCCAGTGGGGCGTACGCCCCACGTTGGGAATCACTGCCC
>DWME01002626.1:0-20289 GCA_018244795.1 Parelbella ahira ahira | reverse complement strand
CACAGTCTGGACCTGTGCCCGGTGTAAGCCAATAGGTTCACCACCTTTTCCATGAGACTTAAATGTAACTGGTGAAACGTGGGGGTGTACTACACCCCTCTGCATACCCCTTCGGGGATTATAGACGTGATGTTACGTTCCAATTTTACAGCGCGACGGCACCATAATTAACCTGAAGAAGGCTGAAGACATCGAGTACCTATGCAGACTGTTGCTCGGCGGCATGGGCTTCCTCAATGACGATGCCAAGGTTATTCACGTGATGAACCTATTTAAGAGGCTTCTGACTTACAGCACCTATAACTTCAACAAGTAAGTAACCTTTGAACATGGCAACTTAATAGGGGCATGTATTTTACCTTATATTTTACATAAAGTATTATCGAGTAACACAGCTGTTCAAATAAACTGTTATAAGCCGTTTTAAATGTGTTAATTCATTTACATTATTTCTTCGTAAGGTACACGTACGTCCCTACCGCTCTCGACATGTACACCACTTGTCTCCGTGACCCGCTCTTCTGGAGGGTGCTCAAGCGCATCATCTACAACGTTGTCCTGTTCAAGAACCTACTGCCCAAGTACACAAGAGAGGAACTCGACTTCCCTGGCGTCAAAGTTGAACGCATCATCACCGACAAGCTCGTTACTTTCATGGACGAGTACGATTTGGATATTACCAACGCTATGTACCTGGACGAGAGCGAAATGCAAAAGAAGAGGTCAGACTTTGTCTATGTTGCTCGAGCTCGTCGCCTCAATCACCATCCATTCAAGGTTACCATTGACGTTGTATCTGAGAAGGCAGTAGATGCCGTGGTGCGCGTGTTCCTCGGTCCTAAATTCGACTGCATTGGACGCCTGCTCAACATCAATGACAAGCGTCTCGACATGGTTGAAATCGATAGCTTCCTGTACAAACTGGACACGGGCAAGAACACCATCGTACGCAACTCTCTCGAGATGCACGGCGTCATTCAAGATAGGCCATGGACCAATCGCATCGTGAATCGCGTGCAAGACACTACTGTCGTCACTGACAAGATGGTAGACAGCTGGTGGTACAAAACGCGTCTTGGCTGGCCACACCGTCTGCTCCTGCCTCTGGGCCACGTTGGTGGTCTGCCTCTACAGCTCTTTGTTGTGGTCACCCCCGTCCGTACCGGCCTCGTCTTGCCAACGATCGATATGTCCATCATGAAGGACCGCCGCGTGTGTCGTTGGACTACGTGTGTCGACACCATGCCGCTCGGCTTCCCCTTCGACAGGCAGATCGATGTCACCACCTTCTACACCAACAACATGAAGTTCTTGGATGTCTTCGTGTACAGAAAAGATTTTAGCAAGTACAACAACCAAGTTAAGGACGTAGACTGGTCCGACTTGGTAATGAAGCGCGACGACATGACCTACCTGGACAGTGACATGCTTGTCAGGTGGTCCTACAGGGATGTCATGATGATGAGCACCGACAAGATGCTTAGACAGTAAATCTGACCAATTTATTTATATAAATTACATGTTAATAATAATTAATATTTTCCGAATAATAAGCAATGAATAAAATTTAAAAGACAATTTTATTTAATATCCAATGTTCACTTCATGACCATGCAAGAAATTTAATTTTATATCAACATGTAAACAGCATTTTCATGAGATTTTATTACTTTTGTTTGAATAGAGGAAACGTACAATATTAGTAGAAATTTCTTAAATGTAGAAGATTTCAATATCAGCAAGAATCTCTTATTGTAGAAAAATAATATGTGTATTAAGAGATTTTATTACGAACATACTAAATATTACCGCGATAACTCCAATACCAACATAAGATAGTGTCAAAAGCACTTATGTTACGCTTACATTAACGTTACTCTAACGTAACGTTTTAAACAATTAAGAATTGTATTACTTGGGAATTACGTTACGGAGACCTGAAACTTTCCCTCTCCCAAACTAAGCAATGGAACTGAATGTTTGTTGCAAAGCAGAAGTAGGTAACAATAACAGTAGTGGCTACGTCACGAGTAAACAGGCACATTTAAAAATCAACTTATTTGGACCAGCATATTTTCTCATCTGCACACGAACGATGCCTCGGTGAAAATCAATTCGCTCACAATGAGAGGCAAAACAAACGGAACACCTCCAGCATCGGTGCAGGTATCGTACAAAGCTGTTAGACTATGAGCGAGTAACGAACGGGACAAAGAGAGTGAGGAAATACCATATATAGAATGTAACTATGGTCTGTTGTTCGGTAAAGAGCAGTGTACTGAGTTGCGAAGTTGACTAAACATTAGTCCAGTCAGTGACTCTGGCTATGTATGTTCGATCACCAACGACTAATACTTGTGTGTTGTCGCGTCTATGTGGAAAATTATATACTCATATGTGTAGGTATTAACAATTTAATATACATAGTTTACCAGGAATCTCGTCACTGCAGCAAAAGCTGTGCCTAATTTGGAATCAGATCATCGTAAGTTGTCCCAGAACATTTTATTTTTATTACTCCTAGTATTATTGTTAAAGATTTAATGACTAATAGGTAACAATTACACTGATGATAATTAGGATTTCATTATTACGTTAATAAAGACAAAGCTACTACGAATGATTAAAACATAACGAGGACACATTTCAAATTGAATTCTAGAATGTTCATTAGTGTAAAACGATTTATTTTTAATTAATAGGCGTGAGATAACAAACACATCGCTTTGCGTTCAACTATTCAGTGGGACGGATCCATAAAAAGTTAAAAGTAAAATCGCACCGTTCGCTCCGGAGAATAGCTATTGGAATTTTTAATTACGAGTCCGTTATCGGATCTCAGTGTTGTAGGTAGTGTGTTTGCACCAACAAGCGACGGTCCGCCCGTGGACGAATCACCAGCTTTTAACTGATTGAAACGCCAAGCATTGTATTTATCAACGGGCCTTTTAATTTGAAAAAAAAAAAAATTTCCAGCGCGCGTCATATGTGGGCGCGGGTGGCGCAGCTCTCATTTTAATGTACCATACCATGAATTTCTGAATTTAATCCAAACCGGAAATATCTACATTTAGCAGACATTAGGAGAAAATTATCCGTCGTAGGTTTACTTAAAACAAACTTGTGTTTTGCCTACTCCGCAAGAGAACTAGAGTGATGATATAATAATTAATAATAATACAAATAAATTTGTATCGGAAGAAATGATATTGAATTTCCTAGAACCCCTGGAGCAAGAAACTGAAGTCTAAACCATTTGGGTATTACTGCCTGCACTACCTAATGTTTTCAAAACGATATATATAAAATATTGTAATTATTGTATAGCGAAAAACTCTTTTACAGCAAAAGCTTAAAAATAAAAAAGGAGATAAAAGAGATAGAAGATAAGAAAATTATTCCTTTTCCTTTGCGGTTTATTATACTATTGAAGTTACACACATATATTGTCACACCTATTTCCCACAGGCATAGGTAGAGATTAGGGATTTCCAACTGCTACGGTTCTGGCACACTTCTTTCGCCTCTCCAACATTCATTAAAATCGTTACACATGCTTGTCTATTCAAGGAACTTTTAACCAAGCCTTCGTTATGTCTCCTATTATGTACGCCTAGGTCTTTTACTTATAACGAAAGATATTAAGAATTCATAAGTGAACTTAACATTTCGATGTACCACACCAACGAAACTGGCCTGTTAATATCCTTAGATTGTATACATGTCAGACATTACGTATATTTCAAATGAATTATGAGCACGAATATCGTTACTGAAATAGATCGTAGTACATAATAACTTTCATGCCTCACACTTCACAGGTACAGTTTATCCGTGTGCGAGGCTTTGATGTGATTTAATTAACTGCCTACACAATGCCTCTCGATTACAAGCTCTCGCGTACTTCCGTATTACTTCCGCGTGGCAGCGTCAACAGTACTAGCGATCTGTGACGTTTCGCTGAACACACTTTGTTACATGACTATTAAAATAAATAGATGATACTCGTAACTCATACAAATACATGTCATAATTCATGTAATAATAGATGTTATATACTTTATTTAACATTCTGCTCCCGTATGTGTTTCTACTGTCAGATAGAAACGTCTGATTACTGTGACTGACGAGTCGGGATAACGAGACGAGTGTGTAAATAATCTGAAAGGTTGTCGATTAGTTGTGCTTGGATTTACATAATTCTATCTCTGAACTGAAAGTTCGACGTCAGTATGTTTTTTGTTCATACATATCATTGTTATATTAATGCGGGAACTCGTGGAATAACGAAAGATCATTAAACTACGAATCCGTATCTGAATGATAAAAAAAACCGTATTAAATTTTCAATAAGGTTTCCAGAGAAATACAGTGCACTTGTAAGAAAACTACAGTGTATTTCCAACAAACTTTGATGTTAGCTCGTGCTTAGGAAAGGAACGAAGTTAAATAAAATATGCACTGGTCCGTCGACCAAATATGTACGTATTTAAGATAGGACAAGTGACCCATCAATTTACGAGCCCACGATACATCGGTGTCTTTTTCAGCGCATGTAGAAATACATTTACGGTTAAAATATAAAAAAAGCTTATAATTGTTCAAGAGTACTCCAATCAAACGATTATTTCATTTGTCAAATGCCTCAAATGAATTACAAAAATCGAAAGTGACGTATTAAAAACACATTACACAGAAAATTATTCTCAACGGACTGAGTATACACGAAACTATTTCTATAACATTTCATATACGTAAATAATTGTTTATAGTAAACTAAAAATAAAAAAAGCAAAAGTAAAATTATTAGGAAACTATAGGTAACATAATATATTAGATTTTGAGCCATCATTTTACAAAATCTAGTCAGATTATGCAAATGACTGCGAACAAGCCAACGAGTAAAGCGCTTACAGTTTCGACTTACAGTTCAGCTTTTAGATCGTGTAACGAAGTAAAACTAGTCGGGCGTTGCGTGGCTCGGTGATGAGTATCTAGCACAAATGGTACTATCTAGCATACAATCATGGCAAACTTCCACGTATAAACTTTATTAGCATTAAGCAACGATCAATGAACCTTACTTCAGGTTTTTGGGATAATTTAAAGCCTCCAACGGCGTTGTTACCCACCTATCTGACTGAATCTCTACTAATTATCCAGTTGGGAGGTAGTTCTGTCCAGATAGATTTAGGATAATTACGGGTTTGCAGCATGGTGTCACGTACTCGTATGATTGATTTTTAATGTGTAGTAATTGATATTAAAATGATTTGTTTTTCCGTCTGAAGGGTATGATTGCCAGTCCACGTGTAGATTACTAAAGACGATTCTCTAAGTTCAACTGTCACCAGGATTGATATAAATTTTTAATTCATACTAACATACTAATATTGTAATACTTCCAGTTAATACTAAGTATTTTATTAAAAGAACTATTCCTCGAGTCCTATTCGTGAAACATGATATGGACGAAGTTGACCATTCGTGATTCTTGTCTGGTTTTTTACTAATTTTCTCACACATCATCTTAAGTTTCTATAATATTCGTTTCAGTATCAATCAAGACGATAACATTAGGCAGACACCCAATAACACATGTATGACCGATCACAAGAACGCGAGTTCCGCTAATTTCATATACAGTTCAAAAGATCCTTGTATCCACTTAATAATAACCTTCCCCTAACTATATTACAAGTATTCGTTTAATAAATCAGCAATTCCCGTAACAGCTAGTGGAGATCATTGCATGTTATTTGCGATCCATTAACGACGATATTAAATATGAATGGATTCACCCCTCGGAGAATAGCCAGTAATGGATGTTAGCTTTCCCAGTATTTTATTGGCTCATTCTGAAATGAATACGTTGTTCGATTTTCGTACGACGACAGTTCTAACAGATGGAATGTTCATACTTGTTAATAACGTTTGCTATCAATATCTGACAAGCCTCTATTTCTTGGAATAGGTAGGAGGAGAGGCATCAATTAGCGTCCACGTTTTAACACAGATAGCCCGCACGACTGTTCGCTGCTAGTTTTCAATACAGTTTCTTGTATGTCCGTCACATTTCAAACTTGAATCTAGCAGTTTTGTTATCGTTTTAAAAATCTTCGAAATATTCGTTTAACAGAACAATTTTCACATATTTCTGAGTATTTGTTATCGTTAAGCCGTTAATATATTTATTCCTGTCCAAAGAAATTGGACAGGAGTAAATATACCGTTGTAAGACATGAGCCAGTAAACTGCCTCGCAGTGGATAAAAGGTATTTGCATAGTGCGGTGCCACGCGCGCTATTGTGCGTAGTGAAATGTGACGAGACGGTAGGCGCCAGGCTAACGTCTCATTGGTATTCTAATATCGTTGGTCCACCAACTCCACCTCGCCTCACCTACGTCTTAACCGCGAGGGAACCCACGTCAAATCTCAAGTTTCAATTTCATGGGTACTTCGAACTATTAGTCTGGTGCCTTTTCATTTTCGACATACATAAGTCGGTGTGTAATTCAATGTGTTTTTGTAAAAGGAACCTTTATTTGCGTGCCGTGACGTCCGATGATTGAGGTTGCTCTCCATTGTGTTTCAATATAATTCAATTCGATCACAACATATGTATTTCATGTGTATGTAAAAACATTTGTATTTACGCCTGTAGTTTATGAATAGCAAGGCGCCTTACAATTTTATTAGGATAATTTATGTTTTACTTTATTTATTATTGTTAAAAAGTCACATCAGGCAGGTAGCATCAAGTTACAATTATCTCTATCTTTCAGTTCTGACGCGCTTCTTGTACATCATAGCTTTTTTCATACACGACACGTTCGGCTCGCCAGTTTTGGTAATTAGTTAATTTACTTGTTGATAATTTGCATACCACAAATTGTCAATTATAAATGTGAAACATGGTCGTTCAATGAGAAAGTTCCTGCGTAAAACTGTTCACAAAAAAAGAAAGACAGTGACACTAACTCCCACATAAACATAGAAAAATATAAAGTTAATACAATCTCAATGAAATATATTCCTCATTCATTATTGATAATGATCCCTTATTTTATGTACTTGCTTGCTGGTACACAGAAATTTATGCAAGCTTTCTTCTCCACCAGAACGCTCTGATGTATACTGTAAGGAATACGAGTATATGTATATAAATAACACGAGACATCTCCACACACGGGCATCTCATCTTAAAATAGAGTCGAAAAAGCCCTTTGTTTTGGTACGGCCTATACCAGACGGTTCATAAATTATGTATTCCTAACATTTAGAGCATCTATATATACATATATATAAAAAATATACTTATATAGTTCATGTGCTTTTTATGTTTTATACGCCTGGAGTTGGACCAGGTATGTTCTCGTGTGAAAAAAGTCCACTCAAATATGAATATAACAGTACAGTCTATATTATGTTTTTTTACTATGATGGAATATCATAAGTCAAACAAATAGAAGTTTTCTAATATCCTTCCAGGTGGGTCTTTTGAATAGATTCAATAAGGCAAAAGAGTTGGGTGTCCAAAACTGCGCATCAATCAACGCCAGCCATCTGTCTTCCGTCCCTTCGAGGACGCCGTGCGAGTGGAGATTTACCGGCTTCTAAAAGGGTATTCAGGTGTATTTTACGATACCTTAAAAAGACAAGATTTCACAAATAGACGAAGATCTCTTATATAAATAGAGACGACTCTTATAAATAGGCAAATATGGGTTTCTCATTAGAATTGTAAAGGTATTAGACAGAACAAAACGTCAGCAAGTCATTTTGTTGGGTATATTTCGAACAAAAACATTCAATCATATCTGATTTATCTGTTATTTAAAATATTCATTAAATTTCTCGCTGTTGATTCCTAATTTATTGTCTGTTCATTGATAAACAATGAAATAAACAACGGTTAAAACTTGCTTTGTTTTTTTTTATGCCATTAGGGCAAATTTTCGTTTACATTTAATGTTTGTAAAATCATCACCAACATGTTATTCACCTTTTACGTGAAAAGGGTTGTATGTCTAAAAAGATATCAATCAGGAACGGTGATCCATCTAGAGTCGGGGAGCCATGTTTAAGAGTGAGTGCCTTCTAATACGAGTAAGTTTACTCCATCAACGAGTATTAGAGCCTCATCATACGAATGTTTTGCAAATACTCCATAATAATATTTAAAATTCGATGGTCAACATTATTTGAGCATTAACAACCTATATTCTAAGTAAACCCATATTTTTGTGAATTCTTGATCTTTGTTGGGTATCAGGTTTTGCAATCGATACCTCAACACAGTGGTGAAAAAAAATCTCACAAGGAAACTTCCACGCTTCACATTCATCTATGTATAATGTTGCAGACTTAGCCAGAGTGGCATGACTCTTATCATTCTAAAGGAAACCTGCGTTCAACAGAGTGAAAGAAACGAGTCAATGATGATGGGTTCAATTATTTATGTACTACTATTATCGTATACACATGTATGTAGAAGGTTAAACTCGAATAACACAGAGATTAAAATAACAGAAATCCACAAACTTCTCTCAAAAAAGTGCTTTTGAAAAAAGAGGACACATAAAAGGAAATTGGTGAGAACTGATTGAAAATCGCTGTTCAAAACAACCAATAGACGATGTGAATACGGGAGCAATGTGCATTTGCGGAGAGCGAGGTGGGTGGGGTTAGGGTGGCGGGTCCGTTGAGGCAAATCGGACTCCGAATGAAATAGATTTTATTTAAATAGATTTGATTTCTACTAAGCACTGACACGGGCAAACTGGCTACCGAAAGGACAGTCGAAAGTGAATTAAAATATCTTACGTGACCAGCAGAATACGAAGTGTAGCAGTAATAGAAGATTAGTACCAACGCAGAATTAACTTCAGCCACGACCCAACAGTGTTTGTTTTCGTATTGTCCAGTACGATATGTAATCGGCGAATTTATAAGTTGAGCGACTTGGCGACATCGAACTTTCGATTAGAACTTTATCATATATTGGACGTAGAACTATAAGGCAATAGAGTACTGACATTTTCTGTGTATATTACATATTATATAATATGATAACTATGTTTTGTGAAAATACAGATAAAACAGGAACAATAAGTGACATTAAATTGAATGAATTCAATCAAAAGCTCCGATGAAGTGGTAGCGCAGAGCGAGTAGAGGGTAGAAACATAAAGGTGTAGAGATGTACTCGTGTACGTCACGAGCGAATGGCAATCGAGTGCACTCGAACAAAACGTGTGAACTGGACCGAACCAAACAGAACGGTCGTCATTTATTTTTCGTAGCGATATGTTCTCGCTGTCATCGTTTTGTACTCGTAATAATTGACTATTTATAAACATGTATAAAACTATCTTAAATACAACAGATGGATAATACGAAAGTAAATGGATTCAGGTGCGTAGGAAGATCAAGACTCATTTGACCACTGTTTTGTGATAGGTCATTTGTTTGATGGTGGAGTCCGACGTCTCCGAAACCGTCGCGCGACTGAGAAAAGAGTAATTAATGTAGAAGAAACACGTCAGATCTGTAAGGACAGAGATGTTTGGCACTCGGCGTTCTTTGTCTACGCCGTAAAGGAGATGGCGTGACAGTATATACCGTATATGTTAAAAAAGGAACACAACCTAATTAGTTTTACATTTTTGCCACTAGCTATGCTGGCAGCACTCTCGTTTTTCTAACTGTCACTTGTATTGTACGTGTATAAAATTGCTGTCTTAATAAAACAAAAATCACGTTATAAATGCTCTTTTTATTAGTGAAAGTCCTACAATATACTTAACCATTTTACTCATTCAAGCTGTATGTTAATAAAATAAATGTCGCAATATAATAAGCAAACAACCCAAGAAGCGTTGAGTTGAACAAACGACGATTGACGCTTCACGGCGAATTGCGAGAAACAGTTTATTGCGGTAACATTCGCTCAATAAGTTGCGCTGACGGAATAAAAATGACAGACACCCCGCGTTACCATCAACTGTTGCGTCTGGTACACTTCAGCGAACCGACTGGAGGCGGTGCGTTATATCTAACTACTAACCTCGTGTAGATCGGCCAAGTATTGAGATTTGGACGAGGGTGTTTATCTAAGCGATAAGAAAGGGAGCAAGTAGGAATACCAGTTAGTTCCCAATAGTTCATTGGTACTGGATATTTTGTGGTAGATATCAAGTAGAACCTGTTTGCTTTCTTTAATCAATAGCAAAAATTGATTAAACAGAAAATATAATGCTAGATAAGAAATGCGCTATACTTGAATTATCTCTAATAAGAACCTATTGATGAAACTTTAGTTAAATTCTGAGCTAGAATAGTTATAGCAAATACCAAGATAAGCAGAATGTATTATAGATAATTATTTACCTCTAATTATACGGATAAGATCACTTGCTCACTTTCATCAGTACTTTCACAAAGTAGGGTGCAAAAAAATGTTACACGAGAATGTAGGTACGTACCTACTTGTGTGTCCCATTTAGAGCTACGGCAATTTGTTACGGACCTATTTAATAGGGTTGTCAGATTTTTTTGAAAACACTCCATGTTATCATATAAATGTAAGGCTAAAAACAAAAACCCTAAAGGTAATTTGTTCTCTTTTTAAAATTGCGCACTTTTTCATCCATAAATTTTAATGTAATTTAATACTAAAATCAAAGCTTTAATTTTAAGCCCTACTTAGTCGCGTTGGATCGCACCTGCGCCTTCAGCTATTCGCCTAAGAACACCCAGGTTTAGCTTAGATATATTTTACTTAGGGATTCTCTTAGGAAAACATATCGTAAGTTAATTTATTTTCTCATGAGACATTTTATTGTTATTTCAATGAAACCGGCCGAAGCGCAAATGGTTAAATTAAGTATTATGAATATCTATAAGTATAACATCGAAATATTATGAGGTGTTAGTGATATTGGATAATGAAAAAGATATTGCTTCGTTACTCGGTGAATTATGGAAAGAGTTGTGCTCGAATTACACTTTAATTTGAACACATATTGACAAAAGGTAACAAACGTTATTCAATGGGTGGATGGCATAAAAAAGTTCCTTATCGTACACGTTTGGATGAAAGGAGCAATTATTACCATCGAACCAGGCGATCTCCTGACCTAAAGAGAGAAGTGATGGCCAATGGATTCGGTGGACCATAAAAACTGGCCCCAATAATGGCATAAGTGCAGGAGTCGGTTTTGCTGAAGAATTCCAACAACTTTCAAGCAGAAAAAGTTTAATAAGGAATATGAGTAGATTTTAGAAACATAAATGTAACCCTCTCATTATGAGAGGAGACCCATATTGCAACAGTGGAACGATAAATAAGTCGATTATGATTATAAAATGTAACCTGGGTATTTATTCCCAGCTTTAAAAACGGTTACAGCGTTCCGGGATTATCTTAAAGCGGATCTCTTATCGTACTTACGAGTATAAGACCAGAGATAGCTTTTGCAGGTAGATTTATATGGGCACATCCGTTTTTTACTTTATGGGAAAATTATTTTTTAGGAGTTTGGATAAGTTTTATGTTCTACTAGATTCAAATCTATATCATATTGATATATTAAAACATGTAGTATCATTTACTTCAAACTTATGTACAATATGCAAAATGATTGCTTGTTGATAATTGTACGAATTTCGAACTATCAGATTGATCATGATGGTCTGTGTGGTAACATAACTGGTTAAACATGGAAGTGTTCTACACCTCTCTGCCTACCCCTTAGGGAAACTACAGGCGTGATGTTATGTATGTAACTGATGTCGATAAAACTCCTCGAATGTTCAGAATTGTAACTGCACGTTTATGAGTGATTTTATTGCAAATCTGGTATTTCGAACCAAGCGTTGTCCGTGCACTCAATCGTGCTAGTGCGGTTGTTAGAAGGAAATGTTAATTTGTTAGCGTGCCAACTGATTTCCGAACGAACCTTTGCGCCAGCTGCTTTAAGCACACACACACGCACACAAGGATACAAGAAAAAATCAAACACACATGAGAAGTACAACGTTTTTTTAACACCCAGACACGGAACACATATATTTGATAATCACATCAAATGACTATCCTGGGTGCTAATCCAATTCACGATCCTCGGCTCTGTACTCAAATCTAGCGACCACAGGACCGAAGGGTTAATCAAATAAAATGAGAAACCTCCGTTGCCATCAAATTATAGATTGACGATAAGAATTAAAAGTTAAAACGAATTTAAATGGTAAAAAAACGAGAACATTCTAGTGGATCGCTATCAAAATGACGCATCAGGTCATTTCACAGTTACAACGCGAATTATGCAAATGCTGATGAAACGACCAGCAACGCCATGTTTATTCATTTGTAAGGGAAAAATTAACAGATATTAACATTTTTATAGCTTGCAGAGTTTGTATTGTACAACGACGATATTAACTTTAGTCTTGAAATATCTCACTACTGCCCGTCCTACTAATCCAGTAAACGAGGCATGACTATTTACGGTAATCCATATTGAGTCACATTAGGAATAACATTTTACGTACGGTTGAGTAGGACTGGATAATGTCACTTTGAACAACTTGTAAATTGGAAAGGTCAGTGTAATTTGGTGACCACACGATCCGTTAGCTCACCACTACGTATGTATATGGCACTGGTCAATAACTATTCGACCGATTTGCTACAACTGTGGCTGTCTGACGCGTACGGGAGTGCAGGGTCAGCTCCTCGGTTCGTCTTTATGATTAATGTAAATGTCTCCATTCCGTTTCAGTGTTTACGCATTTGTATTTGTGTATGAGTGCATGTCTTGATGCGAGTGTGTTCCTATGTGGGTGTCTGTGTGTGTTTCTTGTGACCGTAGGTCAGAGAAAGAGAGAGAAAATGCAAGATTATTGTTGTAACTTACTAGGACTTTACTTCGAATATAAACTTCAATTAATAATTATTCGTACGTTTGCATAGAAATCAACATAGATATTGCTTTTGATACGTGCATCGCCTTTCAACATTGATTTACTTTTCTATTCCGTAATTCGTCACTTCACTGTGTGTAGTGAGCACATTTACATAATGTTATAGAAAATGTTGGGTGCAGTGATTCTTTCATTTAATAACATGATTAAATATTTGTCAACACGGTATGATACTTGAAATAGACGACGAGTTTGATTCTAGCATTGTAAATATTAGAGGATTATATCTATACGATCTTCGGGCAGCACATAACAGATATCTTCGCGTCAACAAATATCTCGAAAGCCGCTCTTAACGCTTGAGTGCTCATCTCTTCTTAAGGGAAAAACCGGGAGCTATAAAATAAGTGTTCAAAATTATATACAGTCGAAATCGAACACTGTCTCTGTGTCATCTATATATAAGAACCAAAATATTGATTAACACTCCTAGATTGAAATACTAGAAATATTTTCTTTTTAATTTCTATGTAAACGATTGATAACATCACTTCAGGGATTCTACAGTACACTACTAGTATAGTTCTAGATGGTTGGAAGTGTCATTTTTCTTGCGTAGTTTTCTATCGAATTGCATCTTTATGACAAAATCTGTACAGACAGTTATTAATGAAATAACTGCGAAACACACTTTAATAAATAATAGACTTAAGCAAAACATCATTTTACAAGCAACTTCCGTTGAGAGCTCTCTACGACTCTACGAACGATTCTACACTGCAGTCTCTCGTAGCCTCGTAGGTACTCACGTAGCCTGTTCATTAAGAAAGTGGAACTCCGCTTAATATAATTGCTACGGGATTAAAACTATTGTGAAGGTCGATAATGTAAAGTCGTTAAATAAATTAATTTGCTAAGTAGGCTTACTTAATCCGTTTAAATTTCTTCATTTTACGGTTTTATATTATTTCGGTCATAAAGCATATATCTACTTATTTTACAAGCTATGATTATTTAAATATGTGTATTTGACACATGGGAAATATTTCATTGTACAGTCAGAATCCGCAAGATTTATAATCCTATAAATTTTTTTATAAACATAATGGTATTTCGAGGAAGCTAAGTACCTTGTGAAGTTTTATATCACCTAATTATTTCAATTACATCGTTTATACATTGTTGGATGGCAAGTTATAAGCGACGGAATTTCATCACGTTACGCATTAACGGCAAAAATGTCGCCATTAGAACATCTACCGCCCCAACACATGACGTCTGAGCGTGCGACCGGAGCAAATTGACTTAATCCCAAACGACGTACCTCGTTAGACCCTCGCAAGGTGAAATAAGCTTTGCGCGAATGCAAAATAGTCGAAATTAGGCTCTCAATGTTCTGGCTAATACGAAAAGGAATAATATTTAAACATTTACATGAGAGACGTTCCCGGGCCGGGATGTTGAATTCATCGCTCATTCGCCGGACCCTTTTGTTAAAAGATATAATAACATAAGAACCTTTTCACAATTTCATATAAATTGCGAGTGCTCTAATGTTTCTTCTCTCGGTGATTCCCGCAAAGCCTGTATTTATTCTGGGCGGCTGCTAAATAAGTGTTGGCATAATGTAGCTCACTTTTTTATATAAGGTATGCAAATGAAGGGTTTACAGCCTTGACGCTGTAGTTTATCGTAAGCCATCTGTCAAGTTAAGCAAGGCAGGCCATCTTTCTGCGTTGAATGGATAGTTGTAAACTTTTGCTCTTCGTTTTGCTTCGGATACCACGATTAACGTTCCGTTTAATATCTTTTCTTCAAAGTACAGCTCTGGAGTCTTGAGGAGATTTTGGGTGGAAACAGAAAATCTAACTAAGAACTGGCCACAAACACTTAACGCCAGAAATGACGGTTCGAGTAGCTGTGTATAGATTTCGGTAACCTTAGATGACCTTAGGACACAAGACCAAAATTCTTCCGTGAATTTGACCTGGATATAGCAATGGCACAATAACCATGACAGAGAGAAAATATAATAGTTTAGTTTGAAAACAAAATTCATGAAAACAGCTTAAGTATGTTCCATATAAAGTAACGCCCATTTTGTTGCAACGAAGACGCTTACCGCAGAATGACTTGACGCAATGTTATGATGAAGTATATTAATTATACTTGAAAAAACAAAAGGTCTTGAAATGTTTATTACAAACCGTTGTATTTTTCAAGAAATTATGTTAACATGTCTAAATATATTTACTAAGGACTTCATTCTAACAAGACTAAGGTAAGACCGTGAACGATCTGATTACATATCGCAATCAACGACATATACGAGAACAAACTTTTGTTTGTGTTTTCACTTAAAATTACTTCACAAATGTTAACACTCCAATCATCTAACTAAGAATCTGAAGAACTAAAATCTACCGCTAAAAGCAACGTATAAATCTGTTCCCAATACACCTAAAAGTGTTCGAATGACTGACAAAACATTAGTTTCGGCCTACCCGAAATCCCGACCAGTCACTTTTTGACCCAAAACTCAAACAGTACTAATGCCAGAATTTTGGCCGAAACTTCGGTCGGACACTAATTACTATTATTCAATTGAAGACCGCACGAGCTAACTCTTCCTAAAAGATTAATTTCAAAATGAAAATTTTATTTAATTTTTTTTTTTAACGGTACTGTTTTCCGCGCACCAATCTCAAGGGTAATATTTTGTATGGCATTTTCCAATAATTTTCTATTGTCATACTTTGTAACTATTTCTCTGGGGAGACATTTATTATAGCACGTTTGTAGTTTATCGCATCTGCAAATCATTCTAACTTGAATACGACAGACAGACCTTGAATTAATAAAATGTTCCCTTATTAGTTGCTTAATTATATTATGTATTTGAAATCGGCAAGAATATATAAAGATTGTTTTTATATACATATATCCTAGCAGATAGACCACCTGCTGGTAAGCAGTTACCGTTTGCCTATGGACATTTGCACGACCGAGGAATTGCCAATGGTTTGCGGTGTTTGTAGGAGAGCTCTCTTTGCGCTTTTCTTGAAAGACCCCACATCATAGTGTGATGAATGTTGTTTATTATGTATTCTCTACGGTCTTACGGACGTTTCATACTTTGGAGGAAATTATTGAATATTCATACGATGAAAAAATTACCAAGCGATCCCAGAAGCCGTACTCTGCGATCCCCAACATGCATCTCCAGCGTGGGAAATATAGACAAAAATTTAAGCTTAATGTCCAGCAGTGCTTTAGACAGGCTAATGATAAAAAGATTTTGATGATATGGCTAGTGATGTGGACCTTACGACAGAACACGGTCAATTATTCAACAATATTAGTTCAATAATACTAATAATAGTTCAAGAATAGTAATAATAGTTCAATAATCTTCGTCACGCTTGTACCAGTCTTTCAGATTCCTCGATGCAACACCACTGCATTGCGTCATTAGCATTATCACAATATTTCATAGCAATTTAGTTTTAGACTACTACCAAAAATTTAAATATTAATAAAGCCACACAGGAATGGCATAATTATTTTTGTATGAAATTGGAATGCTGTAACTACTATCGTGTCCGCTCATCCTTCACGGAGCTCGGTCTACGCGATAACAACATTGAGTTATTACACGTTCTATCCTTGATCTGGAGTAATAACAGGAATGATATTTTTGTATACGTAGTATGTAATAAAACCTATTATACTGTTGGATGTGCTGTGGAATTACGAGTGACGAAATTTTAAAGCAGCCCTAAAAGCTTGCGATAAGGTTTTATAGGCGCTGCGTGTTAACAACCAGGATTAAGTGTTGGGAGTACGCTTCGGAACATTTACAGCTCATGCGAAATTGTTATTAGCGCGAAAATATTGTTCTACACAAGCTGACAGCGGCTGATAAATGTCATGTATGTATGTATATTATAATTACATATTCACGCCAGGACCATTACCGGGTAGGTAGAGAACACCGAGAGCGAAATATCTCTATACTTATAGAAAAATTGTGTTTCTTGTACATTCATGGCTCTGTTCAAATACGCACGACGGATTAGGAGACTTCTGAATCTCCGCGAACTGAGCAGAACGTAGCGTTGCGCTGAATCTTTTCTGTTAAACACTCTCAAACAGTGGAAATACCTAGCCTATCCCTAAGCGATAATATTAGGTATTAGAATTTTTCGCTGTCGACTATTCGTCATGTCCGTGACACAAATCCCATGACACGGGCCGACAGCGCGGGACACCCGTGTCACAACAGATGAGGAATAGTTCGCGTGTCGTGTACACCATTAGTTAAACTAACGTTAAGCTGCAGATCTTTAACGTCCAGTGTCCGACTCATCCTCATAATCGTCAGCCTCTAGAAGTCTAGTGCTGGACATACGCCTCCCCTAATCTCGTATTATTGTTCAGGAATGCCCGCCTACTTTGGACTTGCATCATATTTTTCCATCATGCTCCAATTACTTCTGAGCGACTTTTCATAAGAAACACAATTAATATATTCGGACACAAACTCTACTCTTAAAAATACACCTATTATAAGTTCTGTAAAAGCTTTTCTGACTTGACAATTTGTATAAATGTCCTGACCGAGTATTCGAGTATGAGGATACGGGCTTCAACAGGCCATTTACGATTGTTTTCTTTTAGGTATGTGTGATCTATCTTAGGACGTATCTACGCTTTCTTTGAGATAGGTATTAGTTTACCGTACTATTGATATCATTCGTCAAAACTAAGCATAGGCCTACAATTCATCAGCATCTCATTGATGTGTATTTGTTACCTATAAACACGCAGTCAACAAATCAGTGCGCGCGTGTAAACCACATTTCGCACCAGCCTCTCTCCAACAAAACTCGAAAAAGGTGGTCCCGCGGGAAATCACTGATCCCATTACAGCCTCCGAGGCGCTTGATTGCTCGGACGATTGTGATGAACACACATTGCGGACGTTGCTCTGGGTCTTGCATTCTTGTACAACGGATCGCTGAAGTTTTTATTAACAAATTATTGAGACTTCTGTATGTCTCATTATTATATCAACACGCCATTTCCATTACGGAGTAGGCGGAGACCATCCAGCACTTGTTCTCTATACATTTATCGTTGATCAGTTTGATACAAGAATTTGCCGAATACTGTTCATATGATCAACCTACCTAAGTCCACTGCTGAACATAGGCTTCCTCTGAGGGGTTGTTGTCCATAATCCCTGCGCTAAGCATGCGGTTTGGGGGTCGCCTACGCTTACGCCATAATCTAGTATGCTACGAAGCATACTAGATTGTGGCAAGCATTTGGTAGATATATCAACCACGTGTATAATGTACGCGGTGAGTGACAGTCCATTTTAAATTAAAATTAAATATCTTTCGTTATTAACTGTTTACGCTCATAACCAGTGTCCTTTGATACTTGTAGATATGGTTCAGAGATTAACACGACTGTTCGGAACACGCGTACAGTTGACAGAAATAGTGCTGTGCTCTGAGTTAGAAAATAATTATTCGTCCATAGGGAGTTGCAAATACTTAACAACATAAAAAATCGGAACGTGTAAGTTACTTAGGAATGTTATTCAACAGCAGTATCAATGAATGTTCCGCATCGCCAACAAGGGCTGATTTCGTTAAGTCTAATATATAAGCAAGGTATATTAATTCTGTAATCCTATTAAAGTAATCCAGCCGTCGCTGATATTCCTGTCGGCTGGGAATTCAGAGC
Source organism: Parelbella ahira ahira (assembly GCA_018244795.1). Lineage (NCBI taxonomy): Eukaryota > Metazoa > Arthropoda > Insecta > Lepidoptera > Hesperiidae > Parelbella > Parelbella ahira. The sequence goes on along the minus strand of DWME01002626.1, from coordinate 1,604 downwards.
CCGCTCCACGGTGCGCACGCTACACGAGTACTTTGTATAAATTCATTTAGTTACGGATTATATATTATTAACATATTTGCATGTATAGATATTTGACTTCGTAACTATATGATGTGAGGCGCGCATGATCATAACGCTGTAAGTGAAGAAATACAAAGCGCGGTCAGGTATCGAATCGATAACAACCGAAGACATGTTTTCAAATGCTTTTAAACAGGCGACCTCCAATATTTTTGTTATTGCATTTAACTGTTTATTAATTAATGAAACATCGTTAAATACAAAAAAAAACAATTATTCCGTACTATCAGTACGTATGCAGCGCCACTGCGATATGACCCCAGTATACCCCCCACATAAGAATATTATTCTTTTCCGTAATGCAAAATAAATGTAAAGTATTCTTTAAAACGTTGTAGCTACTCGTACGTATGTGTTTGTTAAAAAATTAAGTCCGCCAGAATCGTTAAGGCAACAAGGCTCCCGGTCAAGGGGCGAAACTTGGATAATTTCTCTCGATAAAAAAACACTGAGTAATAGCGTACGGATGTTTTACTCAAAATTACATTTCTGCTGTAAAAGGAAGGAAGATTAATTAATTATACCGTCGGGTACGATTTTGTTAAAGGTGGTAGGTGGGCTTAGGTACAATGACACTACATGATATGAGATGATAAAATGGGATAGTACGCTATGAGGGGTTATTTTTGGAAATATCCTTTTTAATTTTAATAGTAGCTATGGTGAATGATAAAAAAATCGGAAAAAAAAACGGAGCGCCACAGTTCTACAGGCTTATAAGCAACACGTCTGACCACGACTGTTCTGTCAAGAGCTTACGAATAAGAAGAATAATGTTAAAACATAGCGGCGGGCTATTGGAGAGGCCTTTGTCCAGCAATCGACAGACAGGCTGATAATTATGATGATAAAACAATATTTTGATTCATTATCACATGCATTCCGGAATTACGGACAATTAAATATGTTAATGCATAGTAAAGAATGTCTTCAACCTTTCAAAGTAGAGCAAAAGAGTGAGGTCCAAATCAGGGCGCAAATAATTTACGGAAATAGATCGATTCGTGGCAATAAGCTTTTATTAGATTGCAATTATGATTATATGTGGATTTACCGGCTTAACTCACGTACGTTTTGCGGGATGGCCTATGGGATGGTAAAATAAAAATTCTTGTAAAATAGAGAAACAAAATCATTAATTAAGTTTTGTATAACTTTAATTACTTCATCCTACGACATGCACATTTATTTTAGAATTTACTGATCGCTAACGACGATGTGTGCGCAACGCCATTTTTCTAGTTTTCGGAATAACAACCGCAACAAAAAGTTGTTAAAAAGTTTGTTAGTGTTTTATGGAGTTGATGTGTTCCGTTAAATTGTATGACGCGTTCAAATTGCAAGCCGTTCGACGGCCAGTGTGGACATGTTGGTACATATGTATATATTATAATATGATACACGTTTGACTGCCGTCAAACGGCGACGTTGACGTGTCGAGCGGTTGCAAGCGCGACTGCCGATCGGGAGGTCCTGGGTTCTAATCCCGGGTCGGGTACTATTGGATTTTTCTAATTTAGAAT
>DWME01002625.1:0-20289 GCA_018244795.1 Parelbella ahira ahira | reverse complement strand
GGCAAATCCTTTCACCACGATGACAAACCCTAAACCCTATTCGTGTTTGTCATCGACACGCTAAGAAGAAGAAGAAGCCTCGCCTCTCATCCGTCAGGATTGTCCCAGGTTCAAATTTCAAGAGTACAGTGTACTCCCAGATCCTCAGTAGTAGCGCGGAGACTGGATTTGTGTCCGCTACATGGCAATAGGGTCACCTATTCCAATAATTCAGGCTATTCCACGGTGGGCCGTTTAACATAACTAGAGAATTACCTATTTGAGTGTAGGTACTACACGTCTCTGCTTACCCCATCAGGAAAATACAGGCTTGATGCTATTTAGTATTAATTTAAATTCTAAAAAGGAAAAACGAAACAGTATCTGTAAATGGTTTAGGTTTTCAATTAAAAAAACTATTGATTTGAATGTCCATCATAAAATTCCAAGTATTTTAATGTATTTTGACCGTCATATTGCACATTACGTTCCTACAGATAGTAACTAACTAATAGTCTTACAACAGACAGGTCACTAAACACACATACATCAATACTTCTACGTCTGGAACCCGGTTTTAAGTCGGTTGCCACTTGGGACCATTTCTTCGTGCTGACCGATGGATTTTCCCTTTTTTACACATAAAAACATGCTGAGAATTGTTCTGACAAAGCTACTTCACTTGTTTGAAAGGGATTAGTGGTATTATGTTGTCCGTAAAAGATACATATTATCTAGCTAATAGGTGCTTGAATATACATATATCTATGTATATATGTACGTATGTATGTAAGACGCGAATGCCCACAGTAGATCTTGTTATTATGTAATAAGTAAACATTCAAAGTAGGTATTTAAAAAATAACTACAGAAAATCATGTAATATAGTAAATATTCCGCAACTGAATTTTTTTGCTCTTATGTCCAAGTTTTGTTCGTCTACTGAACAAAGGTAAAAACCGATATTTGTTCCGACTTTTCCACGAAATTGTATAGAATTTGAGCCGTCTTTGTTAACTCAAAGTATTAATAAGTTTTGAAGATTATGAGATTTGTAATAGATATGAAACCTCAATTTGAGTTGATAATAATAATAGACAGTTAAACATAAATAGGCAGGTAGTTGAAAACACGCTGATAACTTAGTAATATCGCCTGTGTTCTTGAAACTGAAATGTTTATATTCGGATTCTCATCATCAACGTAATCAGCCGTTTCCGTCCACTACTAACTTTCGCTTCTCCAACAGCATACCTTTGAGCTCGATCTTAAGCTCTTCGCATCCAACCTCAGCCAGTCACTTTACTTGAGTAGATATGTACCTATATCGTTACTCCTCCTAGCCGGTGGGTGTCATACAATAATACGTCTATTTTTACCAAAACAAATCTCCAAAATATAGACACTATTACGCTAATATAGTATGTATTTGCAGTAATAAATAAAGAGACCCATAAATAGAATATGTTTGGTATATTTATATTAATATAGTAACCTAATTGCGAGCGCGATGCTGTTGGAGGACTTTTCGCACAACACAGCCGGGGCTCGACACGTGCGTCATTGGGACGTAAGTACGCGTATCAGAAATTCCAAAAGGATGATTGTATTGGTAATTAATTACAATATTTCCTTAACCGATACTACGCTACACGGACCAGCAGTGATTGCTACACCTTGCACCGATGACAACGTGCATAACACTATACCGTTTGAGTGCAAATTAATAATACGAAATGGATATTGTGACGGAGACCACAATAGCAGACATTCTAACTGAATCGAGCTTCGTCAGGGATGTAATGGCGACGTCTGAAGATGTTTCTTCAATAGTGACAGATTTTAAGAACGTATCCGCGATAAACATCTCGCAAGAGATTCACGATGAGTATCAGTTCGTACGCCCGCTGTTCGAAGCTTTCATCGCAGCAGAGTTGTTGATGACGGCACTGGAATTGGTCATCGCGTTCGTCGCGGCCCTCAAGATTTCAGGATGGAGACGAAACTACAGAAACCAAATGTTGATGCAGATGAGCGCCGCGAGGGTCATCAAACGGGTGTTTTTCTACGTTCAGTATTTATGCGCAAAAGGTGTTATACAATCGTCGGTTCACTTACAGTCTACATTAATATTCTTCCAAATATACATCGACTCTGTGATAGTGATATTAGTGTGTTTCTTTATAAAGCACATGTACGACAGCTTGATAATTGTGGTGGTGAAGATAAGCCGCGGCAGCTTCTACAGGACGATGACTTGCTCCTGGCTGATTCCAATCCCCCTGAGTGCGGTGTGCACCTTCGTTATAACTAGAGGATTGATAAGCGAATGGACGTCCTATTTTATCGTGTACTGTGTACTCAGGTGGCCTCTCATGTTCTTTAGTACCGCTTTGTACATAACCATTCTATACAGGGTGCTCCGAGACGATATTAGAAAATTTGCTCGCAGTTTAACAGTCGTCACATTTTTCCTCTGCCTAATTGTAAACTGTTATCTGTTGTTAAAGGATATTATTTACCTTTGGTGTCTCAAATCGTTCTCAACGATATTAATAAGTTACATTCTAGGATTTTGTTTCAATTGTTTAGTGCTGAGTCTGTATGTTATATTAATCGTTCTCAACTATCGCAGTAATCGTAGGCAGAAAAACTCGTACGCGGAACGCAGTGTAGCTAATGTCATAGACTGAAGACATTTTAATTCAAGCACAATGTGTGTAGGAACTGAGATAAGTGTTAATCGCAATTGTACATATTTGGCATTGTTTTCGTTGTCGCTCAGTGGCAGAGCTCGCCGGCGACACAGATATGGGTTGTCGAAGTGGCACTCCGGGGAATAAGAGGCAATAAAGTTCTTATAAGAATAGAAAATAGCCTCGCGAACACAGCCATATTGCCGGGCCGCCCGCTGAGCGCGTACGACGCCGTATCAATGTGTAATTTAAACATATAGGTATGTACATATCTACCCCTGCGTAAGGGTCGCGCCGCTGTGTATTTGTTTAATTGAAACACTTAACTAATGTAATATAATGAATCTCGTTTAGTTTTATATACATTTATATCCTTGAAAATGTCAGCAACTACTATTTGTATAATAATGTTACTGCATTCGGCAATTTATAAACACGAAGCAAAATAATTACCCCTTAAAACTCGCCTGAGCTATTTCGGCTTGTTTTTTAGCAACAGAATTGCGGCAGAGTATCTCTTGTCACGGGATAGGCAGAGAGCACCGGATCACAAGTAAGTTATGTGCTCTCTGCCTAGCTCGCATCATCATCATTATCATCGGCCTATCTCAGTCCACTGCTGGACATAGGCCTCCCTCAATGAGCGCCATCGCGCCCTGTTCTCGGCTCGTCGCATCCAGCATCTGCCTGCAGCTTTTCGCTGATCGTCATCCCACCGGGCCGGAGGGCGTCCTACACTACGTTTGCCGAGACGCGCTCTCCATTCCAAAACTCGCCTACTCCACCGGTTGTCGGCTCTTACCTGATGTCCTCATCTAATAATAATAATATCTTTCGTTACGTTACAATTGTAACAATAAATATGGGTACTGTTGATTGGGCCACTGCACTATACACCTTCATCGGATTGTAAAATTGAAAAGCTGTCGAAAACACGCGCAGCGATCTCACCTACAAATTAAAGTAAATGTGACGATTCTTGTTCTAATCTTTAGATTAGATCTTAAGATTAGTATACCGATCCGCAAGGTGACAGTCTCTTAAGCCCTAACCGTCATAATAGGAAAAAAACATCTTTATCCATGAAATGATATTAGATCTAAAATAATGTAATGGACTAATTAAAATGTCCTTCGTCGTAGGGAAAGGTTCATGTTGTCGTAAAATACTCCCACGGGACAGTAAAATTCCCCCATCATCCACAGTAATTACGTAATATAGATAAAGTAGTAGCTAAATTACCACGTTGGGCTGAGGGGTGAGTGGGCTGTGAAGGTTATAAGGGCCGTAAGGGCTGAAGGACTATAAGACCTGTAAGGGCTGTAAGGGCGGCTATTAGGGTTGTAGGCCTTCCAAAGAGTCTTATGCACCTGTCGCGCTTTGAATACATCACCCGATAATCAAACCCATTACCATTTCAAACCACACCCTGACATTGACCGATGCTTCCACAGCGCTCCTCTGGCAGTCGGCTCATGTTTGTACTATTCAGTGTAAAAATATTTTATTGTATACATGTATATTTTCATGTACATACTATTTATTATCGTGTACTATATTACTTCCAATATCTGAAGTAGGGTAAGCGAATTCTATTTCCAGATATTTAAAATCGTCTCAAATCAGCTATAATATGTATTACATAATAGCAAGGCACGTTATTTTCTATTGCTATATATATTTTCTACAGTATCGTTCGGGTGAGCACGGAGCTATAATATATCTCGGCAAAAGATGTGACCGGATATAGCAAGACATATTTCGTTATAGCAAGACATTCTTGCGCAGATAATAACCAAAAACAAATGTATATATTATAGCTTAACTACCGTCTGTGATAGCTATACTATAATATATATTATTTATAGCACAGTTTATTAATATTTATATATTATAGCTCCGTCTGTGTCGACCTTTATGCGTTTGGTATTTTTATGTTTTGCCATCTTTTATGTCTAGTCATTAAAAAATTTATTGTACGAATGCTTAATGTTATGATGTTTATAAACTTCTACTTTGATTGACTTGGAAAATGCATAGCCTTTTTGTCTGTCTCCTTAGAGGTAGGGGTCGGAGACTGAGTTTATATGTGAGTTTGTTTGTTGGTTTATCACGCTTTCACGTCCTAAGTACAGAACTGTTCATCATGAAATTTTGCACATACTTTGTCTGGTATAGAGCAATGGATATAGGCTACCTTGTATCCAGATTAAATGTACTGTTCCTGAGGGATATAAACATTAGTTTTCTGTGGTGGCATTATTTCAGAACATCAATATGTACTAAGCCTAAAGTAAATCTTAGTAACATATTTAACATAATTATAAAGCTTCCTAAGGACCCAAACAGATCTGTAGGTATGGCCCAGTGACAGTCGTGGCAACTTACAATAAAATATTTGTGTTGTGCACAATTGTAAAAGCTTTATTAGGCAAAGTGTAATTAAAACAATAAACAAAACGTATTAAAATCTAATATATTTTAATTTAGGATCACAAAATGTATATGTAAGTATATTATTTAAAGTTACGATAACAGTAGCTCGATGGAGTCGGGGGAGCGAAATGTCGGTTCTGATAAATGCATTAATGGACACGTTTCTATCGAAAATGTTAACAAATGCAGCGTGTATTTTGTATAATAAAAATTGTGATGAATATATGGTCTCAGTATCTGTATTTTATTTTCCCTCATATTTCACTTAAATGATCATAGCAAAATCAATCGTATAAAGTTTACCAGAGACAAGTGAAAGATGGAATGAAATTCAAAAACCGACTTGTGCGAGAATAGAAGCGAGGTTTAACAGGCGAGCGGAAGATGTTACCGAAACTGATATTAATTAACAATAATAATGATACAAACGTGAAGGACAAGGAAAACCACGAATGTAAAAACCGATTTGCGCGAGAGCACGTCACGCGGACGCACTGCGGGACGGGTGAGTGATGAGTGGCCGCAACCGGTGTTAGTGAGAGCTAGCAGCTAGGGGCGAGGGAGAGGGGTGGTGTGGGCGTGGCCTAGGCGCAGTGGCAGGCGCAGCGCTTGACGCGGCGCGCCGCCGCCGGCGCCAGCAGCGCGTCCACGCTGCGCACGGAGCGCGGCTGCATGTCTGCAACACAACGACCCTTTTACTTGCCTGTTACGTCGTTGCTACACCTTCCATTTCACTAAAACTTGGTTCAAAACTCGCCCTTTATTTGTAGTACATATGAAACGAAGTATTTAACATCATACATATTAAATAAACGAGTCCAATGAAAATAATAAGTGTACGGTCGGGCCACGTTGTTAGAAAAACATCGCACGTAGACGATCATCATTACTTTAAAATTAGTTAAACAAAAGCGATTGTGTAGAGAGCGCATAATTCAATTTCACCTTTTTTTAACTTCGTAAACAGACAGATGGGCCACGTGAGTAGGTGATCAGTTCACCTTACCTATAAAGACTTGCAACACCCAAGGAATGCCCAATGCGTTTTCGGATATTCTATATTACATTAATTTCAATTCATTCGTTTCATCAATCCAAACATACCGCTACGTACTGCTACGTTCTGACTCATGCAGTATATTACCAACGTCACATTCATTTGAAATCGTTAAAGATTTCCAATTCCCCGGACGTAACCGCGACCGAGTATGTACGAGTATAAGTATCGTATCATATAATCGCCTGTACCGCTTACGCACTGTTCTGTAGTGTTTAATTGTTTTTATATTATATCATCATCATTAGTATCATCATCCACATCATTATTGTAATCCAAATCATTATTATTATCATCACCATCGTTCTTATCATTATCATCATCATCAACCATTTTGATCGTTCCACTGTTTGACGCGTGTCTGCTGTTAGAACGTTAAGACCATATACGGCACATAAATATTAATCGCGCAATTTTTAAGATCTTTATCAAAGGCCAAGTGAGCATAAATATCTTCATGTTCAAAAATAAAGCAATATGTCTTCACAACGGCCTACTACGCTCTCATACTCGTACGTGGTTTCGTGTAAATCTAGTACATTGACATCAACAACTGTTGTTTTAATGTTCACCGTGTCTAACAATAGAACACTCACAATGCGGCCTCTCGTCCAGGTCCTGTGGCAGCATGAGGGTGCGCGGCGAGCGTGCCACCGGCATCTGCTGCGGCCGCGGCTGCTGCGGCTGCTGCGGCTCGGCGCGGCGCAGCTCCTCCTGCGCCTGCGCCTCCGCCTCGGCCTCGGCCTCCGCCGCCGCCGCCAAGCTGTTCACGATAGTTTTCACCTGTAACAACAGAACATGTCTTTACAAATTGGAATTCAACCGGCGTAGATGTCTGGAGAGAGTAACGAATGTAGAAGATTACGATAGAGACATTTGCTCTCGGCCTACCCCGCAAGACCTGGCGTGTTGTAAAACAATAATTATTATTATGAATATTAATTAATCAACGATCATTATTATGAATACCGATAATTTACTTTGATCAATCAGTTATTAACGGTGATGACATTTCTGACATTTAGTATAAAAGTATAAACATACATATGTATATAATCTAGCTGCCCTATTGGTCAAGTTGTAAGTTCCTTCGAGCGCGAGTACTTGTAACGTATCTGGGTGTAAAGTAAAAATTTCTCAGCTAGCGCGTTACCATAACAGAGAACGTTTCGTATTAAGATGGTCGTACCTGCTTAACAATACCAATCGTGGGGATTACGGGCGAACACCCGTTTATTAACAGGAGGCTATAAGCAGTAGAGGGCTGAGACAGCATAATGATGATGGTGACGTAAATGATGATGAGGTACCTCCTGCATGTCGTTGTCGGCCTGCTGATCGCGGCGCTGCGCGGCGACGGCCTCCTGCGCGGAGCGGTGGATGGCGTGCAGATCCTCCGGCGTGAGGCCCCATGGCAGGTTCATCTGCACCGGCGCGCCGTCCATCTGCATCTTCTGTACCTAGTACATTTATATCACTTAATTTACACTCACAATAAAGGAGACGTCGACGAATAAGAGACGTCCGTTTTTACTATTATTAGACAATGATAAAAAAGAACTTTTTTTGTCTATTTATGTACACGCTTATATATTTCTGGCTGATGATAAGTGGTCACCAATGCCTGTGAACATTTGTAACCCTGGGGGTGTAGCGAATACGTTAATAGGTTTGAAGGACAGTCCTCTTTCCCCTTTATTGAAGAACCCCGTGTGTTGCTTAAGTCCAAAGTTGAATTAATAGAGGTAGAAATATCGAGACGGTTTTAGCAGTCATCAATGCCTTTCTAACCTAAATGCCTCTGTATCCTTTCCAGGTTGCTTACCTCAGGTTGCTCCAACTCCTGTGTGGGTGCGGGCTGTGGCACGAACTGGTGGAGAACTGCAGCTTGCTGGAAATCAAGCAACAGTGTATGAAAACACCATATAACATCACGATTACATCCCTGAAAACGTCCAGAATTCACCAGTGATACGTCCCACTATGAAATAGAGGGTGAGCTTTTTGCCATGCACCGGAGCTAAATATAGATTTCGTACTACTAGTAGTAGCAATAGGAATTTCTAGTCAGAAAAATCCAATAAAATATTTTGCTCGACCCCTAAGTACTTATGTCGAACCTAAGACCTATTGATAAACAATCATGCTCGCTCTCACCAACCAACGAGGCAAGCATATTATATAAAAAGGTCCTGCCAATTAGCGATGCTATAAATTCATAAAAACCCGAGAGGCGAACTGCCGAGTGGTTTCAAAAGGTCGGAGCCTTTTTTCCGCTTCCATTATCCGATTTACGTTTCTTCCTTCGAAAATATCCTCGCGGATTCAATATCTACCATACGAATTGTTTTAATCGACGCAAATAAATATGAAAATCATCCATAACAGTATCCTGCATTATATTATTAAAAAATACATGAATAATTCTATTCACCTAGACTTTAATATTCCTTTAAGTGTAGTTAATACCTGCATATTTGCTTAACGCAAAGCTACGTACACAAAATAAAATATATCACGGATACGAAACGTCGGCCGGATCGTTTGAACAAGAAGTTCGCTCGCATTGCGAGGCCTTCGAAAACATTAATGAAGGAACGATAAATATTGACCCCATTCGTATGCAAACAAGCCAAGTTCTTTGACCTCCAGCGAGAAAACGCTACAATGATTTCGACGTACACCGGATCTCGGATTACATATACGTACTCCATAGCCAGTGTATCCCCGTCCACACAAATAAACAACGTACGCACAGACATGTGCACATTACATTACACACGGCTGAAATCATCGCGGCGTTTTTGTTTCTTGACCGCCAATAAAACTCGTGCGCGCACTGAATATTATCGAACTTTGTTAGAGCATTTCTCGTTTCTTTTTTTATTATTATTATCATACCATCACGCCATGTCCGTTGCGGGGTGGGACAGCAACGAGTACCAAATATCTCTACAATTTTACGTCTGCCGTGTTTCTTTTACATTCATGTAAAAAAATAATAATATTGAAATGGGCTATAGTCCTATTTTAAAAACGATTTAAATCTCTGCTTACAGAACCGATCTTTTGAAAGGACCCTAAGCGGTATCTTAAACATCTTTAAACAACATCAGACAGTGTCGTAACGGTATCTAGATTTGATGTCTAATGCTATCTAATCCCTGAATAGACTGTAATGTCACGTTTTCCATCGCTTACAACCAAACATAGTTAATCCATCGACGCTGAATACCATTATCTCTGTTTCTATACCGCTGAAAATAGATGTGTAACGTCATCACCAAACCTTTTATCGATCCCGTTCAAATTCGAATTCAAATTCAAAAGTCATTTATTCAAAATTGGTTCAATAGAACACTTTTGCAAGTCAAAATGAAACTACCACCGCTTCGGAATATACCTCGCTATGGAGAAGAAGCGGCGAAAGAAACTCCATAGGTGTGCTAAAGCATCTTTTAGTTAGTAACGATCTCCTCTCATAATGAGAAGGGTTAAGGTTGCCACGCTAAGTACTAGTTCGTAGACTCGTGGTAGGGACACTGAACTAAAACCTCTTAAACTCAAGCATTGTTCAACCCTATTATAATTCTACTGCCAGACAGAGTCTGATCTTAGATTGAGAATAAGAACATAATTATACAAATACTAGTTATACTAGCTTCGGAAGTACTTCGCTATCTTCACAGCAACATCTCCAGACAACACAGAGCGTTTTAAAATTCACAACACAGTTCAGATAGTACGTGACCATGTTTGCTGGGTAACATTTTAAGGTCAATCGCAACTCTTCACGGACGTTAATACACAAAGAAGATAGCGCTGATATCAAAGCTGATTAATGCACACATAGTTGTTATATTTAATATATTCATGAAATTGTGTAACTATTCCTGTGCAGTTTTAACGAGGTGCTATTAAATTCTAGGTATCGCCTTGGCTTCAAATTCATATGTAATTGGATAAGCAGTTAGTTACAAATATTAATTATGTTGCATTGGCACATTATATTAATTTGGCAAAATTATCGCTTGACTCGCGAATAAATAAAGACGAGAATTCGAAAACGTTTATTGAACCAATCCTTTATCGTTATTTATTCCGACGATTGGTTTTATTTCCATATTGTAAACATGCATGATATATTTTGATTAAAGATTATATGTCGCCGTCGGACACAGCGTATATCTGACTGGGCTGGACTCGGCCAAGTCAGTTAGTCGTCAACCCTGAATGCCGGAAGTATTTAAGTCATCCGAAGGTTTCCAAAATGGTATCTGTCTAATTACATTATCCGGAACCCGTTTGTTTAATGAACTTGCTATAAAGTATGGCTGATTGCAATAATAACTGAGCGCTGATGTAGATATAAACCATCCGTGCTACACTTGTCAACTCGCAGAAGTTTGTAGAGAAAAATTGTATCTCATCAAAAATACAACAATCTGAAATAACCGAAGTAATTTAGACATTTGTCTAATATCACTGTAGTTTAATGGGTCGACCCTTAATCGAATGAAGACCGTACCAACTCAGATCTTATCCATCGAAGAACTTCCGCCCTCGACCAAAGTAATGGATGAGGCGCCGCTACTGCGCAATTTGCATGACGGAAACGCTGGCTTCAGAAAGCAATCGGTTGCCATTGTTGCGGTTAAGTATGTCGTCAAACTTTGTTAGAAGCATTTACTAGGAAGGTGGTTTAAACGACTAATGGTTGGGTTGTAAACCGTATCTCCGGGTGCGAGCGAGAGATCCGCAAATGAGAGTGAGACGGAAATTGGTCACTGGTAACATACACGTACAATGTAATGTAACGACAATTTAAGAACATGCAATAACTTGCTTCTGGATCCCAAACGAACGATTCGGCCCGTCGCTGTAGTAATATCGCAATCCATTCACTAACGGTACAACGTTTTTTGCATTAATCAAAGTTTTTTGACTCCGAACACTGACACAGGCTACATTGACACATGGACATGACTAGCTGTTCATATTTGCACTACGTACTTTCTAATACCTACTAAACGTTCCATTTGAAGTTTCCAACGAAGCTGTTATAAGTTAAACAAAATATTCTTTCTGTACATAACTAAGTAAACATAAAGTCTTGGAAATACTTTTGTGATTTTTAAATTCAATTTAAGAGTCCATTTAATTGAAGAGTATCATGATGACATCTTCGATACACGTTGCTATATTTCTATATCCATAAAGGATTGGCTCCTTACCTCATTCTGGTCGTTGTTTTGAGGGGGTGGAGGTGGTGGAGCGAAGGGTCCCATGCTCTCCGGGGGAGGTGGCATGTTGTGCGGCGCAGGGATAGCGATCACTCTTTGCACATGGATGCGCATCTCCCGGGGCGAGCCCATTTGCTCCTCCGACGAGTCCCATGGCATCTAAAACAAAAGGAAAAGAACGATAACACATTTATACGGTAAACTGATTTTCTTATAATAACGTTGATATTCGGCCCGGTGGGATGACGAGCTGCGAAAGCCTGCAGGCAGATGCTGGATGCGGCAAGTCGAGGACTATGTCCAACGGTGGACTGAGATAGGCTGATGACGATGACGATGAACGTTGATATTATAATAGACATTTTCGTGCCAGATCCCGTATGCGGTAGGCAGAAAACACGGAATTCCCAATACATATCCCTTATAGACCTACCGTGCTTCTGCACTGATCACTCTCTTAATACATACCTACATAAAGAAGCATAAAGGCCTCTTCTAAAAAGCGCACTACCCTGGCTTTGAAGAGTTCTAGCATATGTAGGCACGATTTTATAATTTTATAAAGCAGCATATCAGTTATGGCACTTTCTGATTATTATTTAGAAAGTTTATGTACATATACATCAGAAAAAAATCTAACTACTTTTGTGTTCCATTTAAATAGATCATTTAAATCAGTGAAATATTCCTACGTCAATATAGAACAGCACTCTTCAGCTCATTGACTGAAGTTATTACAATGAATTATAGATATATACAGAGCTATTTTATATTAGATTATTTTCAAATTCGAACAGTTACCTCGAGGTATGGATATCTTTTATTACGGTATTTTGTCGTGGTTCGAACATAAGATGTTCTTAAGGCGGCACGATCACTGGCCTTTGGCTATTTTGCTCTTCGATACTTTGATTTAATAAGTTTTATTTGTATAGTCAGTTTCATTACATAAGGATTACATTTAGTAGATCTGTTGTTACAATCGCGCCTGGCTGAGACGCTCGCTCACAAGCGATGTCCTTCGGTTGATTATTTTGATGTTGTCTAGATAATCCACCAGGACTTTGTGCTAAATTAACTACAATACAATAATTATTAATTGTGAATTGTACCCGCTGCAAGGAAAGCCATCCCCTATTCCATGGGATGTGAAACATAAGTTGTGAAACGTGGGAATGCACCACACTTCTCTGTTTATCCCTAAGCGGAAATACAGGCGTGATGTTATGTTATAAAAAGTACATACACGCACAACGTGCATACACATTTTGAAAGTTAGAAAAACCCAATAGTACCCAACCCGGTGAACAAACCTAGGACCTCCCATCGACAGTCACACTAGCAACTAATCGACTGTCGCGACTGTCGGGTTATGTTATAAACTGTGACTAATTCCTTAATAAACAAAGTGTACTGAATGTTTAAATGCAATCATCGAAGTCGCTGCGCATACAGCCAGCGTCAGCCTGAGATCGCTCACGTAGAACAAAGGATAATGACAGAGGCGAGATGTTAACGAGTATGAATAATGTATCGGACGACGTTGCGCAAACGCAACAAAAGGCGCGTGGTGCCGAGATCGATGAGACAGTCAGGCGATGAGGAAGCAATGACCTGACACATGGGACGAGACGAGGGCACACCTCACACCTCACACCTCCCACCTCACATCTCATACATATATATCATTGTAATATCTATATATATTTATATATAATTATAACTCTGAAGACGATATCAAATTGAAACCGCACAAATCGAGCTTTGCCCTTGTACTCGACATTACAAGCCACCCATCAAAACAATGCATCAAAATATCAATGTGTAATACAAGACGGGCAAGCGAACAACCGTCACGAACCGGTTCCAAGACCCGCATACCTGCTACAGAATTGACAAAAGAATAGAGGTCGTCGCACACGGAGCTATAACACATATTATCGCGAGGAATATTATTCTATATTAACATATATTTTATTTACTGATGATCGCGCAACTCCATACATAGCTATAATATATGTATATTATATTATGTATATATTTATCATCATCATCTGTTGTATGTACATGGACCTCCCTTGATAGGTTTTCGCAATTAATACATGCATATTATAGCACAGTATATTATAGTGCTATCTGTGACGACCCTAAAGAATGATTGAGCACATTAAACAAAGAAAAATCGATTCGGCTAACGATGTATTAATATTCGAATAGCGATGCTGCGATTGATGCGGAACGAAATAAAAACACGGAAGTGGTGCCTCTCCGTTTGTCCGAGTGTCCTCGCGGCACTGCATTGAAAACAAATTTTATGTTATGAATAATAATCGTAACATAACACTACGCTTGTATTTCCCCCAAGGAACGGGCAGGGGAGTGTACAAACCACCACGATTTTTTAATTACCGCATAAGTTCTATCTGGAAATCTAGGAGACCCTACACATGATACAAATCTACACTCCGTACACTATTACTGAGAATTACAAATTAGAAAAATCCAACCTCGCCCGACCCGGGAATCGAATCTAGAAACCTTTAGAATAACAGTGGCGCTTGCAAGCACTCGACCAACAAAGCCGTCAATGAACAATGGTATCGTTATAATGGGCGTACTTGGATACACAGATAACGTAATTACGAGAGCGGCTTTAACGATTTTTTCTCGACGGCAATCGCTGAATGGCTGCCCAACTTTAATATCAGAGCCAGTTCTAAAAGTTGAGGTCGATTTTTTAATTGCATAATGATAATGAAACCTGTTGTTTTCCTGACAAAACCAATTAAACTAATTGTGTATCAAAATATTGTGCCCTTTCTAATTGAAAACACGATTTAAATATGCCTAATTGTAATTTGTATTTATAGGTATACGTATAAAAGGTACCATGACCCACAATAAATATGTGTTTATACCGCGGTAAGAAAGTAAAATGAATATATAGGTAACACAAAAGATTATTTCCTACCTATAGTTTTCATGAAAGCATTTTGATCACGATCACTCTTGTACAGTCTAATATTAAATCATTTAACTTTTCCTGCACGAGTGAATAATAAAACAAAGTTGCGTTAATAAATGGCAGAACGTTACTTTCATGTGTCGTATCGTTTATATACGTCTCGCATTACTCTACCGCTGGGCAGATAAATGATTAACTTTCAAATAAGTCAAACACTGATGGGAGGAGTCAGAAGTCTCCAGCACTCGCGTGCATGTATGAAGAAAATGATAAAGAAATTAAAATGATATTTCTCACTCGGTGCTTTCTGCCTAAACTGTAAAGAACTTTGGAACTTGGTCTGATGATGTACTAATAATTATAGTTGATTTTAGTAAATAAATACTATCTATAAATATACATTACCTACTAAATATAAAATAGATAAATTACTATCATTAATTTACTCGCGCGACCTGCAAGTCCTTTCCCAATCTCTTCCTAGTTCCGTCAAGGTGAGAGCTAAACATTTGCATATAAATAAATTCCAACTAATTATTGACGAATTTCGTTTCCTTTCAGACAGACAATTGATTGCGGCCCTATTTGACTCGAGCTCCAGATTTCCTGCTGTTTTACGTACACTTAGCCCGCAATGTCATATCGAACGTGTGGTTAGAATAAATATAGATAATATATGTATACATTCGGTTACTTCCGTTTTAGTAACTGGACAAGTCAGTTCCGACAGGCCTGCCTCCAACATACATACATATAGTCTCAAAGCCACTAAAACGCTACTAGAAATTGTTAATAGTGTTATATATTACCAAAACGACGTAGACACATTAAGAAAATAACATTCGAATATAGAAAGTGCGAGACAAACGAGGCTCATCGTTAGATACTCAACATAAAAACAGATATTTACATAAATAATACGTTTACATAAAACGTAACATAAAAAAAGAAAATTGAACTGGTATGACCACTTTCTTCTAGATATTTCTACTAGTTTACGATCACAGTGTGATGGTTACACAGAAATGTATATCTAAGTATATCACAATGAAGATATTAGTTTAAAATTAAGTGCTTAATTTAAAATTGTGATGTATGTATAAATAATTTATATGATAAATTGTTTTTTAATACTAATATGAGAACTGGCGAAAAGAATCCTGATACGTAATGTACTGATAAAATATTGTATAAAAATAAGTCGACCAATATGTATAGACATATTGAATCGTTACCAAAAATATTATCATAAAAGTGTTATAACATTTCATGGATAATTAATAGGGTGCTCCTACTTACACAAACGCCAGAGTACAATCGTTAGTGTGATTCAGGGGGACTAGTGTTGCCATCTAGTATAATATGTAAAAAGCTAAATGTAGGCAGTGTCAGAGAATATTAGGAGTCTTCAAAGGTTTTCAATCGGTACGTTACTGTATAATTTAAGGGCCTATATCCAGTAGTGGACTGAAGCAGACATGATGTTGAGAGCAAAATATACCGAGGCATATATTAAATTTATGGATACATTACGATATGCACTTATCTAAATCATTTAAGTAATATGTACTATAATCACTTTATTTCGGAAGGTCACCGCTGACGGCGCTATTTGCTTCCTATATTCTGATTTTCTAACTTCGTTTCGGAGATGACCTCGGCGGTTTGGTTCCGCGTTGTGAAGTCACTCCATCCATACATACGCTCCATCGTGACATTAGGTGTTACCTTTAATCCCCTACCTGCTATAGCTCCGAGTATAATGAACAACTGATAAAAATCAATTTACATACTTAAATTACAAACACAGAGCGCAGATATTATCATAAACTATGTCATTCTATTGCTGGACATATAATACGCGTCATATAAAGTTTCTTTGCGAATAATCTCCACATCAGAATTAAGCAGAGGTACAAAGCCTTGAATTGGTGATATATGTTCAGTAAAGACCGGCTAAATAAATTTTCTATCAATTAAAAAATGTTCTACCCAAAAGATATGCTACAATATCCCAAGATATGTCCTACCGTTGCAATGTGAAGAGTTCTGCAAATGTGAAAAGGTTCAAAGCAAAAAATTCAAGACCTCACAAATTCTACATGTGCACTACCTACATTGAACATTAAATATAATATGACCCGAATGTTGACCATAGCGGGAGAGCAATGATTAATCACATTCGTCGAAGTCCACAACCGTTTACCCGTGAGATCTAACCACACAGAGCACATTAAGTTATCCTGCACGGTTAAGTACTTGCCTGTAACAGTTTAAATATTATCCTTGAACAAATCGTGTCTTATATCTGCATAACGCGCAATTTAAAACTACCTTCAACCGAGCGATAAATACCTAGTTAATAGGATTTTTAAGTTGAATTTCTGCTGTTTACAGTGCAATTATTACACAATTTCATCGCTTTACGCCGCTATAGATCAGAGTGTTGATTTTACGATCAGATTGTACTATCCTTTTAATATTTATAAAATGTAAAACTACGTATATTAAAAATTAGCAGACTACTAATATTTTTGCTAATACTGCTAATAACTTGTCATGATTTTATGACATTTTATATATGTATATATGTGTGTGTGTGTGTGCGTGTGTGTGTTTGCGTGTGTTTGTGTGTGTGTGTGTGTGTGTGTGTGTGTGTGTGTGTGTGTGTGTGTCTGTGTGTGTGTGTGTGTTGTGTGTTGTGTGTGTGCGCGCGTGTGTGTATGTATCTATATGTATGTATGTATGTATGTATATGTGTGTATGTATGCATGTACATATTTATCCAGTAGTAATCCATACTTGTTTATATTTTGACTCTTTATATCAAATAAGCCCTTCTAAAACGGGAATGATTTACGAAAACACATAGGAGATTTGGTGAAAAGGCTCGAAACAGATATACCCAAACAATCTTGCATTAAAACTAACATGTAACAGAAACTATTATTTCAACAGACACTATCATTTCGAAACTATTACTTCAGCATAAAGCTTTAATATAGTTGTAATGTTTAAAGCGGATTGGTGGCTTATAAACTCTATTCCCCTGGGAACGGTGCACACACGCTTCTGTTAAAACAATTCAGATGAAGTGTTAACATTAATTTGGAAAAACTACAGCTCCAGCGAATTATTATTAAAACTTTATATACATATTTTTTTTTTATCATGAAAAATGCAAACAAACGTCTGCGTAAATTGTTTTAGTTCCTGCCGATTCAGTGAGAATAACTTTAAACTTATCAGATGACAATGATAAATATGTAACGTAACCGAGTAAATGTGATTTCCGTTTTTAGCTTTCCGAAGTTTATAAATAATGAACATAATAATTTGATGTAAACAAATGGGATACAGATATGCAAATGTACTCGCATGATTAACGACTCAGCTGCGAGTGTAGGAATATCAGAGCCAAGGTGTGACATAAGGTACGCTAACCGCACTCGTGCGACGGTCACCTTGTAATATTACTAGACGCCGGCTGAACTCGGCTAATATAAGTAGAACAAGGTTCATGAACGTTCATAATCATCTTGGTAATTATTTTTATCCGATTATCATGTGGCCGACCGTAGGCACGGCAATCAGCGGCAATCACGTTCCACATCTCTACACACCGCCGGCATCCGATTGTCCGATGAATGTACTGGCAAGTTCAAGAGCGCCGGTGTATCCGATACAAAAAATATGTATGTACTCAAATTGGGAGCGAATGGTATCGATCGCTCGCATACTTATATAAAATGTGTGGTTGGTGCGCGCGGTTCAAACACTCAACACACGCCACGACATGAACGCGTATCTCGCGTTCGCCCTCGCGCTTGTCGCGCCCGCGCTCGCCGCGCCCGCGCCCGCTGCGCGCGACCGACTCGGCTACGAGAGGGAGATCGACGCCTCCAGATACTACCAAGTGCCCAAGCTCCTGGACTACGTCCTTAACGAGAATTACCTCAGCGCTCAGAAGAGCAAATCCAAACTCGTTACCAAGTTGCGGCCCGAGGAGGCCGTTGCCGCAGACAATGTTATACTGGAATCGAATGCGGTAAAAATCGTCAGGCCTGCGAAGAAGCGTGACGAGCTGGAGGAGGGCGAGCTAGTGAGAACTCGGCGCGGATATAACCTGGAGAACGTGATAGTGCCAGCGCGGTACCCGTATTTGCCCGTGGCACGGTACAACCGCTTCCGTCGCTGGGGCTAGTGGCCACGCGGGGGGCGCCGCCAAATGTCAAGGCTGTCCTGGCTGCAGTGGGCAGGGTGACCCGGCGCAGCTCGCGCTCGTCCCGTGCACGAGCGAGCACCGCGCTAAGACTGTTCTAGTTACGTTATTTATATGAAGTGGCTGTGATCGAACGCTCAATATGTGCCGCAACTACGGCAACTCCGATAAAAGCTACGATTGACAGAGTATTTAAGTTATAAGTAGTGCAAAATATAGTTACAATTGTTGCATGTAAATGATTGAAACGACTCAAATATATACGTAATAAAGTTCTGAAGATTTCATTTTATACATCAGTTCTATTTCATAACACACAGGTATTTATGAATCGGTAAAGTAATTCTTAGATGAAATATCGTATAAAAAGATGTCCGGAATTATTTTGCCAATAGATGGGGCAATTTCAGGTAACATAGAAGCTAAGATTCCTCTACTTATAATTTATTATAACATAATAGATAATTCGCATTTTCCCCGAGCGATCGTTCAAATCCCGAAGAGACCTTATCCGGTAATCAGCACGGATTAGGACATTGACTAACAACACATCCACATACGTGTGACATAATTAAAATATAGTACAAGTTGCGCCAATAAAAGTTAATTATTTATTTATACCTTTAACAAGATATAATTAGTCCGTTGAATACTTCGCGTGTGAGGCCGCTGGTGCTGGAGTGCAAAGTAATTAGACCTTATCGTGTCGTAATGAGAACAATGAAATATGCAAGCTTGGAATGCAACCAATCGAACCGTGTCATAAGGTCCAGTACCAGTGCTCGAACGACCAATGGAGCAGAGCCGGCCATCGTTATCAACCTGACGATGGACTTGTTTTCACAACGATAATAGTTACATATACATCCAGAAACCATACATAAATAACCACTAATATGAACATAAAATTACGCCGATATTTCTCCGAAGAGGTAGGTAGAGAGCAGTCCACTCCCACGTTTCACCGGTTATGTTATGCGTCGCACTTCGAAAAGAAGGTCGGCCTATTGACATACACCGCATACATCCAAACTCCGTGCTATTACTGGGAAGTTTAAGTTAGAAAAGGCCAATTTTGACCAATGACCAACCAAAAGACAGTTGTCCAGCCTGGGGATCGAACCCAGGACTTCATGATCAGCAATCGCGCTTGTAACTACCTGATCAATGAGGCAGTTAAATAAAATGTAATTAGTAGTAAACAACCGCTGATTAACTAAATAACTCATTTTATGGTGCAAAAAAGCTAAGAGTGCCTATTTTTAAAACGTTCTACTTTGTGATGTAAATTAGCACTTTGTTGTTAATTATAACACATCGCATTTTAATAACGCTAATATTTCCGTTCAACGCCAATGGCTATACTGATTTCACTGAACTTGACCCACGGTTCTTCCGACACGTAAAACAAGACATATAAATGCTAATATATATATATATATATATATATATGTAGATATTATTTACGTCTAAGCGCGTCCAACAAAAACTCTAAGTAGGTAATTGGAAACTTTTTGCCGCGCTTTTTTATGTTACAAAAATAACAACTGACAGCATTGAGTGCTGTATCTACGAATGA
The DNA here is from genome assembly GCA_018244795.1 of Parelbella ahira ahira. NCBI lineage: Eukaryota > Metazoa > Arthropoda > Insecta > Lepidoptera > Hesperiidae > Parelbella > Parelbella ahira. The sequence continues at coordinate 112 of DWME01002625.1, read as the reverse complement.
ATGAAATCTCAAGCGCTCTGCACATATTCTTAGGTGCGTATATACTGAGTAATAAATAATATTGTACTATTGTTTACTTTATACTAGTGGCCCAGCAGCGATCGAAATTCGA
>DWME01002624.1:0-20289 GCA_018244795.1 Parelbella ahira ahira | reverse complement strand
AAAGAGGTGCGCGTCATGGATTCGAACCCAGGACCCCCGGAATGAGAGGCTGAATTCTTAACCACTAGGCTACCACTTCTGGCGTTAGTATATATTTTTAAGCGACATAATATGAACTTAATGTCATAGCGCATTGTGTATATTTTACGAGGTATGTTATTTTTTATGGAATTGATTCTAACACTTACACATAAATTCACTTTTCACATACTTATCGTACTTCTAAATCGGATTTTTAATGGTCACTTTTCACATATCCCACGAGACTCTTATGCGTTGATGAATGAGTTTTGAAATTGATTGATGCCCAGGCAGATTTATGCTTATGAGTAATATCGCGTCGTCTAATAATTTTATTTGTGCTATCTTAAAACCAGTCAAGTTGTGTTGAGTATGTATTATTAAAAAAGTACCTATATGTAAAATGGAACTGTTTGTTTTATTTTCGCAATTTAATATGAAGCGAAAGGAAATGAAGGAATATTAGTTGTCTAAATTTAAAATAATCCGAAGCGTGTATATGTGTAGTATGTCTGGTATATTCGTAATTGAACAGGTATTTCGTGTTTAAATTTTGGCTAAAAATGCCCCAACACGATAACTACAGCCACGTTTTGACAGCTCTATCATTGCATTAATCCACTAGGCGTTCCCTTCTAGAACGTTCTGTTACATCTGACCAGATTGAAGTGAAATCTTTATTGACATAGACTTGATATAACAACGGAGATTTATAGCGCGAACCGACCAGGAGTGGGAATAGAGACGTCTACTGTAAACATCGGACACTCATAGACTGTAAAATGTGCTCAATCAGACGTATTAGTTGCTAGGGTTGTCACTCTGAAAGTTCACAATAGAATCTTTGATAACGCTTTTCTTCAAACTGTTTTTTTATTCATAAAATTCATTTCATTCTAGAACAAACAAAAAAATATGTAATGTCAATATGAAATGCCAATTTACAAGAACACCATGTAATAATTCGATAAAAAGGTAATAACCTAATGATAAAAGATACTAACCTAACCTACAAATATGCTTTCAATAATTGACAGAGGCCTAAGTTACATGTAGTAAGCATATAGACCTCTAAACCTTTTTGTAGAATATTAATGGGTATGGGCATATCTAAGCAACTAGGGTAGGCTTGCAGCAAGGTCCACGGCTCTCGAAGTTTAGCGTCGGTCGTCAATATCTATTCCCAATAGCGATCACCTAGTCAAGGACTATTGAATAAATTGTTTACCGGCCGTTCGTCCTCAAACGTCTCTTTGATATCTGATTATGAGTATTTAACTTAAAAACGTTTGCAAACGCGTATTACTGCTAAATTCTTAAGACCGAAACTATGTACCTACTGGCGATGAAATAGATATACATATTTGTACCTCTTCTGTCAATGTCGGTTCATATGAGTTATATTTTGGAAAGTATCTACGACATAATATGTATATATACATACGTAGTATGTATATCGTAGATAGCAGTATTACGGGGCTTGCTTACCGGGTTGCTATACCATAATTTATATTTAAAAACATATTTAATCTAGGTATATAGAGCCAACCCTAACAGTTAATATTGCGGGCATCTATAGATATGAGCGCGGGGCGTCACACATAAACGCCATATATACACAAACGCACCCACATATACAAAAACATACTCGTGCAATACGTCCAACTCGTTACTGCATTGATTGCACTGTAAAACCGATCGTAAAACATACCCTCAAGTATATTGTTGTTTTATCACGAGACGTCGGGAACAGTGGGATTACTTACACCGCTATCGAGCAGCAGAAAGTTGACTCAACTGTCCTGAAACTTTACTGATATCTGACTATAGTTTTGTAAATGTCTCTCTGTCATGCTGCATTAGGCCAATGGGATGGTTTTTGCTTTCTGATTGTGAGAAGCTCCCCGTTTCCAGCATTGGAAACATCGAAGTGTTGATGAAGCAAACATGCATGCAGACCTTAGGTCACGTCCTCACAGCTATTTGATCCCAAACCAGACATAGCTCATGGCCACAGTGACCAGATAGCTGATAACTAAGCCTTATATTAATTCTAAGCCTGGACATAAAAGCTCGTGTTCGTTACAAAAATATTTATTTTCTGCGGCAAGCGAACCTGAAACCGCCGACGGGGCAGTCGGGTACACCAACCGTGTTACCAAGATAGCCAGTCAAAAGAGGATTAAAGCTTGATTTTTAGGTCCGCCACAGTCACTATGTTACAATTGATCACTGTACTGGGTAGATCTATTTATTACTGTGTTTGTTCATTTTTGGAACTGTGAAATTCTCATGTTTCTCCAAAGGTTAGGTTAGGTTAGGTTAGGTTGAACTCTTGGAATTATTCTAATGCAACGCAGCGGTGATTAGGTGGTAGGAGGACACGTTTTATATCAGACATTCTGTTTTTAAACGTTTTGTGTCTATCTATATACCTACACATTTATTTAGGTACGGACTTATCTTACATAATTATATTCTTCACTAGTTTCGGATCTATTCCGTGATCTTTCTACTTAGGTAGTATTAAAACTAGTTGGGCTATACCGAAAAATCGAGATCAATGGCCCGGAACATAATTAAAGCATGTTTTAGTGTTCTCCTCGAATACGATATAACATCAGTCTACCCATCTCATATGCGACACATGAGTGATATTCAATAAAATATAGTCCAACAACAAATCCATTATGATTCACTAACCACTAAAAGCGTGAAATAAAACGTTAAAAAACTTACCATGATATTACTTCATTCATTCATTCAATCAATCAGCTGAACGCACGCAAGTTCTATTGTACGTTATAATAACGCACACACATATATCTATATGTGCACACATATAACAACTCGTAAACACCTCGCCTCAAAGCATGCAGCAAACGTTATGAACGCGGCCGTTGTATTTGATTGCCGCATATTAATTTCCACGTAGGAACCTCCGGTGTATACTGTACGCTATAGATCGAGGATGTGACGACCTATGGTGTAATAGCGCGTCGTGTACCAGATGAGATGTGAATATGTGATGTTTGTTTGAGTTGTGTGGAAATGTGTCTTAATGATAACGTTTATCTTGGGCCGCGTTCAACACAAATAAAGTGTTCTGGGTGTGTTTTTTTTTTCACCGTCTTTTTTCTTCCGACCGACCATAGTCTCAGGGGCGCCAAGAGCCAATGAATGAAATGATAACGAAACTAATGTTTGTCGTTTATCAGGCGTATGTATGTATATGTACATAACGAGTATAATTATTTGAGTTTTAAAAATGTACATGTGTGTGTATGGTGTGTGCCTAACTTGAAGTCGAAGCGGATGGTGTGTTTTCTTAAGATCACGGGACGAATTTTATTGATGTAGAACGTAGTCCTAATTTGAGTATAGGCCAATTCGTCTTAAGACAAGATTTATTTTAACTCCTGTCAGTTACAAGCTATGGCAGCATATTGTGTGCTTATCGGTTTTTCAGGCATGTCATATTTATACCTCTTAAATTAGCAGCTTTGAAAAAAGCTTTTAAAAAAGTCTTTTTGTATATTTCTCTTTTTCAATAGATCTGTCATTTGGGGATGGAAATATTAAGGTAATGTAAGGCTCTTGTTACTGTCGGCTTAGAGCAGATGTTGTTCTTTTTAACATTAGATTGATTAAATAAGGATTACTAGGGTTGTACTTGATGCCTAATGGCATGTTCTTCCACTTGACGTCGAGTGATGGAGAGAACACGTAGTAGTCGCATCCTCCACCGTGATATTCAAACACATATATAATTATGGTATATTTGATGTACATTTGGAAAATTATTATTACTATGTCTTCACGCCAGGTTCCATAAAGGCTAAGCAGATAGCACCGAGTGCCAAATATCTTTACAACTGGCCGTGTTTCTTTTACATTCATTAATCAAACATAGCTTTGAAAATCATCAGCCCGTTATAGTCCATAAGTCTATAGACCACCCTTGAGGGACTTTAGCACATAATCCCCATGCGGCTTGGTGATCGCATAGCATAATATACTAGCATATAATATCATAATAACAAAATATTTATTTTGATAACATTATATGTTATATACGATTTTTTACGTTAAATATAATTAAATCGGTAACGAAATGTAACTTTATACAGTTTAGATTAATTTACAATTAAGTGTTGTTTCTGTTCTTTTTTTCATCAAATGATTTCATTGTTATGTCAGCACTTCACGCTCGCACGCCTCGCCGACGATTGCTTTCATTACTGTATCGTACCGCACCGAATGTATTTTGGGCAAAGATCGATTATGTGGCAAGTGGCGAGTGTGCGTGAGTCAATACAAGCGCGCTCGCTCAACATTCGCACTCGCCGTTTGCTCGTCGTCGTTCACCGCCGCTCGCCTTCACTCGCCAAGCATGAAGTGCTGACATTACAGGCGTCGTCGCAAACGCATCGTTACACAAGACACACGGACCGTAACATATTATATCTACACGTATTAGATGCTTGTTCAGTGATACATTTGGTAAATTTAATTCACGTTCCTCTTAATAATACCACTTTATGTATTCTCTCGGCTTATCTCGGCTACAACGTCCATGAAAATAACTATGTACTTATATTGTACATTATATATAATAAAAAAAAAATATAATTAGTACAGACATCGTGTCTTGTCTGTTCGTAACAAGCTATAAAAAGTAGGTGCTAACTATGTATAGGTATATCAAAACGAGCTTACATGGATAATTCTTGTTTTATTTTCTTAACGTTTTCAATTTTAGAGTGAATTACTAAACTCTATTTTTTTATAAAATCATGTTAGTATCAGCCGTAAAAGATGAGGGTGCTTTTATCTAGGCGATCAAGCTGAGGATCGTGGCTCCTCTGTACAAGGTCCATCTTTATGGCGTTCCGGCAGGCTATCCTATGTTCTGTAATATCAAAGCATTGTGGAGGTACATATTTTGACGGTGCCTCACTGAACTTGGTCAGTCCGTCGACCGAGGCTTCGTTCTTAGGATCTCTTCTCTGCTACGGTGACTGCAGAATCTTTATAAGTAACTATTTACATATAGGTACTCAAATTTATATGTACGTATTTAGCATGTGTTCAAAGGTATTCGCAGCGAAAGAAACGCGAGTTACTCCGCAGGTATTGCCCAGGTCCTTAGATCTACTTCATCGCTTACTACCGGGTAAATCGAAGAGCTGAAGATCGAGCTCAGTGGTGTGGTATTGGAGAGGCCTATGTCCAGGACTGGACGATGACAGCTCGATCACGATGATGATGATTAAAAAATCTTTCTAGGTATCTTTACGTAAGATGATTGATTATGAGATGTATGATTGAAATCTTGTTAAAAATTCCAAGTCAAGAGAGATGCCGCCGCGGCGACAAGCCTAGTTTTCATATATACATATGTATATAGATAATATGTAGGTACATCTAAATTAAACATTAAGATGCGAAATCTCGCGGATTAGTTACATCAGAAATTCACACCTAATTAAGACATTGTTATAAATCTGCAGAGTTGTTAGCGATTCTTTAAATAGCAACTTCAAATATCACGTGTGTTAATTCCATTATAAAGTTTGTTACAACCGAAGCGATTTTTGTTGAATGGAGTACCAAAAAGTCTAATAAATTTGTATAGTTATTAATCTTGTTAATTAATATAATATTACGCTTGTATTTCCCCGATGGCGCGTGCAGAAAAGTGTGACATACTTACACGGTTCATCAATTCTGTTAATTGTTCCAATGAATAGGAGATAAGCCTATTTCTGAAAACCCAAATCGTGCCATATCCGAGGCTAGAACCCAGGTCTTATTGATAGACGCACATCCTCGATTTATATCAGTATTGCTCAAATATATGCATATAGGATGTATCTCATAAACTAGACATGTGAGCATAGACAACCAACGAAAAGCATTTCCTAGAAGTGTTTGAACTTATATTGTAACAACATAAGTTGCCATTCTTGTTAGAACCCCAATCATCAGAGAAGGAGCTTTTGTGAAAACTTAAAACGTGTACATCACCGTTCACAGTGACGACCAAATTGTGACATTTCTTGAGCGATGCGAGCTGTTAGCGTACATCTACAAATAAATGAAAAAAAATTTCAGCGTTGGTATGTCCCTACGCTATTAGTGCGTTAGTAATGAATGTCGTGCCTAATAATAAGACGGGCGGTGTGTTGTGCCGAGAAAGTATAAAAAGTCACGTGTAATGTGTGTTCGTGGTATGTCCTATCGCAAATAGATAATGTCACGACACGGGACACACAATGTCGCCGTTGTGTCATTTAAGCAGTATTCGTAATTTCATTCATCGTCGTTAGAAAACCACTACACGGCGATATAAAAAGATATATTTGAATCATTCAAATGCATACGTTTCACCACAATAGCCGTATTTACATAATAAAGCGTTGACTTTATTTCATTATACAATCCGTGGACGAAACGGTGAATATTTCTTACGTTTTCGCGTTGCCAAATCAAAAATTTAAATGCACCTAAGTGCCGGTACGTATCCACAAATCGTTGGGAAGTTATCGTCCCGACGAACGAAAGTTCCACCGAATCTATTGAAAGAAACGACGCCGTAAACTTGGAAACGAATTGTATGCCGTTATTGAGCGCAATGTTATCATATATCAGTGCACTATCTAGAACTGGGTAAAGTGAAGGGGGCGAGGGGCATTGGGAAGGGGGGAGGGGTTTATATATTGTCGATAGTGTCTTTATTCATCGTTTATTGTCCATACGTTATTGTCATTCGCGCCTCCGTTAGCTGCTCTCAATGTCTTCTAAAACGTCTTTCGCAATAAATTCTGCAACTTTTGTAGATGTATGATAAGTGTGCACTCAGAATGATGATTTCTCTTCTAAATGTGCTTTTCGTTCTGGTAATTTAATGGAAGCAACCTAAGGCAATTGTCCGTGATCTTCGGACAACTGCTTCTGACTTTTGCTCGAAGGTAGTGTCGAAGGGTAATTGGGCGTTTTGGAACGCTTGTGACCTTCGTATTGAAATAGGTTTGTTGTATTCGCTTATGCTGATGATGATACGCATAGTACCTAAATCATTTGTCATTTTGCTTATTACTATACACGAAAATATAGAACAATACGAAAACGGACGCAATCAGTTAAGATGTATGGTTTGAACTTTGAAGGTTTCTATTGAAAAACGGGCGACAGCTTGAGTACATTCGTACAATGTTCTCAAGTATAGTTGCCGATAATAGGGGTTAATAGGCAAATATCTATTGAAAGTCTCCAAACCGCAATGAAAGCCTCGACGGAGGTTTACAACTGCCGTAACAACGGGGGTCAAACACTGATTAACGTGACCCCCAAAGCGCGCAGGTGCTCGTAAATATTTATTGTTAAGTGTTCATCTTTGCGAATGCCCACCACGCCTGGGGTAATTTAACTTTAACACTCACACAACATGCCCGTCAGTCGGGGTTTCTTTGACTGCCGTGTACCATGGGAATACTCAAAATTATTTTACATCGACAAGCTTGTTAGTTCAGTGGACCCTGAATGCTGAGCCAGAATTGTAGACTCCCTTGCACCTTGAGCTAATAATAGTTTACTGGTGTGAGTGTGATGCCTTTATAATTAGCTTTTTTCAGTAACACTATATCCGATAATAGCATTGTAATGCACGTTGATAGTCCCGCTCTCGGCACACCGCCCACGTAACACACATTTCAACTGCACTCTCTCTCTAATGGGGTGTCTATTTATTGTATTCCCTTTTCCGATTTATACCTCCATAGCCGTTCTCACGTAGCGTTGCTTACCGTTTATCGTTGATGCGTTATTGTCCAATGTGGGTTCAGTCCTGGATATATTTACACCAAAGTGTCTTTTTAAATCAATGTCGGTGTCGATGTTTTCTGTGTGAACGTGAGTTTGTATGTGCGAGTGAATTTGTACGTGTGTGTGCGCGCGTGTGTCTGTGTGTATTTAATAATTATGTAGAAGATGTTTCTAGCGGCAATACGGGTCTTCGGTATTTGGATTTGGGGGATCCCTTCGTGCTACCGTACCTATGGTACCTAATGTATAATCCTACCTAGTATACATGCTGTATTGCTGGACAGCGGGTAGCCCCGACTGAATATAGTTGCCTATTTCCAATAAAAAACTCGGTATCCAAAGATACTGTACGTGACTTTTGGGATGTGAAAATGCTCGCGAGAATTTCTCTGTAACGGATACTGTTTACCTGTCGCGTATGCCTTTCCAAACGCTAAAAGTTTTAAATTGTATTTGGACAGGTAAATACAGTCGATGGAACATTTTGACGTGACCCAACTGCAGTGACTGCAGTGTGCACCAAATTTCGGGTGTCATTTTATGTACATACGAATGATTTCAGAATGTAAAAACTAGACGTGACGCCGTAACGTAATAAATCCATGGATTATATAGAAAATATTGTCTATACAAACGGACGCACAAGTGGCTAATAATGTAAGCGAGTCTCATCATTATTCGTGTACAGTGTAAACAAATGTCTAGTTTAATACTGTTATATACGAGTATAATAAAGTTTATTTGTATACTGATAGGCGGCGTGCGCGTAAACGCATGCGTTACGATTGCATCGTTGCGTTTTATCGCCATTTCGTTCACTTTACGAGCGATACTACTAGCGTCGCTTTCACACTTGCGCTCCGTAACTGCTCGTTTGGTTAGGGTTTGTTCGTATGATAAGTAAGTAGTTGTTAAGACCTTGATCATTGTAATTTTTACTAATAATACCTTGATAATATAATAGATAATAATACCTTGATCGTTGTAATTTTTTTGGGGGTCTATGTTTCTATACTTATCTGGGCATCTAATAAACTGAATGTATTGCCGACGTCTGTGTTTCCTGACAAATGTAATCTAGAACTCTGTAAGACGAGAGACAATTTTTTTCTAACCATACGTAATCCATGTTAGAAATTATCTTTATTTTCCATCAGAAAAAATAGTGACTAATAAACTGTTTAAAGTTGTAGTAACATTAATAGTTCCCCGACTTAAAAATTAATAATCACTTGATAATAAATGTCAAATGATACGTGTAAAAACGTGGTTACTACGCATCTATGTTTAAGTTCAAATGTCTATAAATGAAATGTATATACATATATATATATGTCATATCGATCCAATGGTCTAGTGTGAAAGCCGTCGCAATCAAGCCGAGTTCGCTAATAATGTCCGCTCTGCCGCCTCTCTCCCGCTGGAAATGTCATTAATGTTGTGGATTTATGCGAATTTCTACATAATCGGACGGTGGCGCGATTAAACAAACTTTGGAGCTTAATAAAAAGTCGAATAAACTTTGCCAATATTCATGGTGGAAAAACAGGGGGAAAATTTTATTCACGGACACTAGTGAGAATCGGATATTAAAACGTTTTTACTCGACCGTTACAATTGCTAATGATGGTGACAAGTGACTTCTGGCAGTTGATTACACGGTTAATCATCCAGGTCTTGGTGGTATCACAAAATAAAATTATTTCGATCATAGGTCACGGTGCTTTTTTCTATTAGATGGCCTAAAGAACTGACGTATTATTACGATTACCAATTAAAATTTTAACATTAGTAAACAATTAGGTAAGTTAAAATTATTTTGGATAAAACGCGATATCCTTCTGCGTTATTATTACGCGAATTATTGAGATATAACATTTATTCGCTTAATAATATTTGTAGTGGATTAGCGCAAAATGCCGTCCCGTTCTATTAACTGCCATCTAACATAACATCTAATTCAATAGGATCATTACTAGTAAGAGGATACATATAAGACGACATATCTCAAACATTCATAACGTAAAAAATATAAACAGACGCCCGTTTATCATGTAGCTAGACGATCAGATGAAACAACTGATGTAACACATTACGGCGTCCATTGCCGTCGCAACACGTTGGAAGTTTTCCATCCGACATAAGTATTACGACGCCGGTCGTTAATAAATTTTATTTTACACGTATATATGTATATTTTTTATTTAAAAATACACTTCAACGCGTCGTCGTGTGTTCAACGGCGCTTTCTTTGTGTACTTTCATGTGACGTAAAATGGTGTGATTTAACGCCATACGAGATAAATTGGGCTATTTCCAAGGCGCGTGTCCCGGCCGCCTCTATTCCGCATTCCGACATTCGTTCTAAATAAAAGATTCGGCTAATCGTCTCCGTTTCGTCCCACGTGCCTGTGACTTAAGGCGACATGCTACGTAGAATTGAGTTAGTTTTAACTTTTATTTGTTAATATATGATATTGATGGTATATTTGTTCAATTCCCTCATAGGCAGGTCCCTCACTCGCTAGGCAAAACTTGTGCTATGGTAGCCAGACAAGAGTTGAGCTACATTTAAATACAGACCATTTTAGATGTAATCGCAGGATACATAATGTTTATTCAAGCTCATCAGACAAGTACCTACCTATGATAGATGAGAATGAAATCTAAGATACCGAGTCAGAAATCAATGTCACGAACTATTGAACCAAAAGGCCAATCTACGCAAAAAATTAACTATTCAATGTTTCGTGAGTATGATTATGATTATATATATGTAAATGTAACGGCTTAACTCACGTGCATTTTTTCGGGATGGCCCGACTGCTTTCGGACCTGTACGAGGTTCTTCCTCATGAGCTGCCGCTGTTCGCAGCGAGGTCGCGGCGGAGACTCAGCAAAAATCTTACAACGCATACGGATGTAGGCTTATGGCGCTAGCTTTCAGTGGTACATTTGAGACCAAGTGTTACCTTGTATTAGGAATCAAATGCAATAGTCGTTTCATCACCAACTTAATAAGGAGTTTCTTAATAACCGGCTGATTTATATTAAATGTTGTATATGTATACACGTATTTCTAGTAATTATTTCATTCATTTTTTTTTCGTTCAATTAAATAAAAACTGAAAATACGCTTTTCTTAAAAATGTTTGTATTTTCTTAGAGGTCTCATAACTTTTATTATAACCAAAGTTACACGCTCATAAATCTTGTTTCAAACAACTGTACATATTTATTTATATTGTGAGTATGCTTTATTTACGACGCTCTGAAACATTCAACAAGGTATTATGAACTTTGTTAGTAATAAAATTAACGTTACGACTGTTAAAGAATTTCACGAGAATAAAATAGTCGAAATACCACGCAAGATTTTCTTATTGCCTTCATAGGGTCCTAAGGTTTTGGGCATTTAGTCGACTTAATTAGGTTTAACTATATCCCTTGTAAATGTTTCATGCTCATTGCGACTTGTCGTACTGCGGACGTGTAATCGATAAGCGATAAACGGAAAGCTATGTTCCTGTAACACGATCAATCAATGATGTTGTTGAATATTTTGCTTATTCTAACAAACATATAATGTATAATTAGTTATGAAGTTCGTTTTTTTTTGTATTAAACGTTAATACATATATCAATAAACAGAGCTAGTCTCAATCAGAGCTGGTAGATAGTCTCAATCGGCTGATCGAGACTATCTACTAGCACGCTATACACAGCTACCTATAGCGTAGATTATTGAGAATTGGATGATCACGCGGTTGAATGATAATAATCTCTTTTTTTTTCAGTTGATTGTATCTGGAGTCTCTGATCACTTTTACTTGCATTTCGTGTATCAAGAGCGATATTGAAACGTTGACATTTAATAAAATAGAGATTTTTGTCAACCATATCGTTTACTGGGGTCTGATATTTCTAGGTATGTAAATAGGTACATAGTGCAGACATTCAGTTTCATTTGGCACTCTTAAGCGATCTTATGTATCGGCAGTACAAGAAGCCATCAATATTTTCGACAACGAACTAGTTATATAAATACGTGGCAGTTAAGGCGAGTTATGATGTTCGCTCGCCGCGTATCGTCACCAGTGAGACCTTAAGCTCAATTCGTCGTTATTATAACACTGAATAATTTAGTACTTTACGATATTTTGATAACCTCTTAGTGAAAGTAGCGATAAAGCCGGGGTACGGCTCATAACCGCCAGTTATTTTAACAGCACACAAACAAAACACGCCAGTATTTTATTTAAAAGGTTATTGCACCCAACAGTTGTGTTTGGTTGAAATATATGAAATTGCTGTTAGAATAGAATGATATGTGAAACATGAATGTATTTTTTGTTTTGATACTATGAAAGTAGGCCGAATGGAATTATAGACAATATTAAGGTTAATCTCGGATAACAAGGCAGATTTAGATCCAATCTTAAGTTGAAACTGACCAGACTATGAGTCTTTACGTCCTAAGGCCTCCATTGGCATGCGTTTAGTTTTAACAAGGCTTAGTAACACTGAACAAAACGCTGTTCGATTTTCTTTCTCTTTCTATCATATACTTGATAGCTTAGGTGAACGAGCTAAAAAGTAATGATTTCTATAATGTAGATGTGTTTATTGCATAAGAAGAATCTCTTCACAATTTCAATCTGCAGTTTGGCGATACTTCGCCTTAACGACAGCTTGGTGTAATTGGGCCAGGATGTCGGGAATAACCGGCTGACTCACGGCGACCTCGCCCACGCCCACGGCTGGGGCTCCGTGATTCCCATTGCACCGAGATCGTACCAGTCTTCGGGAGTCATGTATAATTTATTAGAAGATATTATTAAGTTAAAGACAAATATTATAAGACAATTTTATAGACATATTTTATATCCACAGTTAATGTAGTGTATGATCTAGGGGTTTGTCAAGTTGGCGGCTTGGCGAAATATTTATCTATGTACAATGTACATACATACATATGTTACGGCACGCACCTTTATTGTAAAAGAGCACGACGTGTCGTAGAATTCAATTTTCAACACCGAGGTTCCTAAGTTCAAATCCTGGCGAGTACTTATTTCCTTACACAATAGTATCCGTTTTGAGATTTGCCATTACGGTGAAGGAACACGTCGCAAGGAAACTTGCATAATATCTTAGAATTTTTCATCATGTTTTCTAAGTCGTGTAAATTGCGTCAACCCCTATTTGCGTTGCAAGGCAATTTAGACAAAGTACAATATTATTTATTCTACAGCATGTTACTCATGTCATCATATTTAAAAAAAAACCTCAGTCTTTCATACAACCGTGTATCGTTATAAATATCAACTAGCAACCCGTAGTTGTGATGTAAGTACATACGTTAACACACTGTTCTATGTTTAGAAAAATCATGCAAACAGTGTAATCGGATTTTAATACGTGTATTTTCAAGGTCTCATACTCGTATATATGTCGGGCGAATTGTTCTCCCGTGTAAACATAACACACGAGGTGAGACTGTTTAGATAATGGGTGGGCAGCTCGCGGTACATAAATGCTGTCGTTTTGATGGATGATTTCAACAAAACAGTACTATGTGTGTTTCACAAGAACACAGTGGGAATATTCACGACTTTCCTGTTTGTGATTGGAAAGATAATTTTACTTTGTTTCGTTTTCCTGAAACGATTGCGTCTACGATTATTGGTGGTTGTAAATAATAAATATTCTCCATGGCGTATACGAATTTTGAAATTTTGTTAACACAGCGCTTATAGCTTTGTGCCGCTGACATGTCGCTAATGGTTTGTATCATTAAGCAACATGAGACGCGACCTGTCTTTGAAGTGATATTTTCTATATTATTTCATTGCCTCGAAGGCAAGTTTCATAGGGTTAATATACATTTTTATGTGTTTAATAAAATTATAAATAATTTTTACACTTATACAAAGGATTCAAACTTTTATTGACCACACAATTGATTTATCTTGCGGACACATCGCACCTACAATCGGCATCACTAAACCCGCAACCAACAGGCAAATCAATAAATGCGTATTCCATGTATGGGTGCGAATAACGAAAATGTTTTGTTATTAGCACACAAAAAACTGCGTAATGATATCGCAATGTGTGCGACTGAAACTAATCTATATCGTGTGTGTGTCCAGCTGTTATGCGCGCCAATATTATCTAAATAGCCGCTTACAATGTTGCAGTGATATATTGCGACGCTTAGGCTGTCTACACACGTAACACTTAAAACATATATATAGTATATACGGATGACTTAAACAGGTTGACCCATCCTAAGTCACACACACAAGCTTCGCGATTCAAATAAATAAATTTGTATGTATGGTAATTTTCTTTCTTTCGACTCTTTTTATCATTCCACTGTTGGAATATGGGCGTCCTCTCATATTAAGAGGGTTGGCCATAGTCTGTCACGCATAAGCGAGTCCGCATAGCAATAATGACCATTAACTTTGGACGTTTCTAAACGTTTTGAGCTCGTCGTTAATTGGCAATGTGCGGGTTAGATCAGCGACGTGACCACAGACAAGGATAATGTGCATCATAAGGTTGCTTCATTTGTGAAAACGGACAAGTTCGAAAATTCTTTAGGGAAGAGGAATGTTATTTTTAAACAAACAAGGTTTATTTACATATTTCCATGTTTTTCCTTCACACTATTCAGAAATGTTTACTGCCTCCTTGGTAGAGTGTCGTGTGTTCAAATCGCGGGTCGGGTAGTTACTATTGGTTTTCTCTAATTTAAAAGTTTTTTGTGGTGTGTATAGTACTTTACATTTCAGAAGTTTTCAAAGAATTGTTATTGAACGACAATGACACCCCACTCTCTAATTTGCTAAAAATTATTATTATTGATGCTGTGTGAATAACACTTTATTGGATTATGGCTTAACCGTTAATTGGATATATGGAATATCCTAATAATTTAATCGCCAGAGATTCCAGCAAGTGCTACATAGCAAATTCTCGGTAGTAATAACGGGATTGACGAAGCAAATCCTTAGAGACTGGACTGCATATTAGGAGCCCCATTAAACTTCAATCTTGTTATTTGACTCTATATAACTTTGGATGCAGTCTACACGGACGTTGAATATTTTGGTTGCATGTCTTTTTGATATGCAGATGGTTTGCAATAAAATAGAAACTATATATTTCTTGAGTCTGTAATTGTGCCCGGTGTATGGCAATAGGCTCACCACCTATTCCATGGGACTTAAACGTAACTAGTGAAACGTGGGAGTTTACTACACTCCTCTGCCTATCCCTTCGGGGATTACAGGCGTTATGTTACATTTTTCTATATTTCTAAACTTCACTTTCAAAGCTAAGTCTGAATGAGTTTCATGAATTTCAACGGAATTTATATTATTATGTGTTCCCTCATGGTTGATTTTGGTCAAGACTGATGGTGGAGACGAGTATTAGGGATACTAAATGGCGAGGCTACTGTACCAGTAAAGTAATTATTTATGTATAAATACCAACGTAAGTTTCGTTACTAAACGAAAAGTGGTCTGTACCAAGGTACCTCGTAATTAATTTCAATAATAATAATAATGTTCTTTTTTTTTCAAAGTACATGAAGCTGCTGTAGCGCAGCGTAGGCGCGGCGCGGCCCAGTGACCGACATGCGCCGGCGCCTGAAGCGCGGTGACGCAACCGCCGACCCCGCGCCTCGCGCGACCACCCGCCACTCTAGTTACTGTGCCATTACTAGGCTATTATTAGGGCGCCAGGCCGCCATTCCACTCAGCCAGCCGCTAGTCGTGTGACTGTGACTCGCCGTGCATTGATCACCTCACGTGAGCTGTTTCCCGCGTTTAACGATTACGTGTTTTAATGGTTGCTGCTCTAGTATACATACCTATGCATTCGAATATGCTTATATGGTCAAAGACAAATTATATGTTAGCATTATTCCCGTTTAGTCTTCAGGATAGCCCCAATTGTTTCGGACCTAACGAGAGTTCTTCATAATTAATTCACAACGATTTCGGTATGGCCGCAGCGGAAGTATTGAGCATAGAGCGTTTAATTAAAGAACAATTTCTTCAGTCTTAAAGGTCATCTTTAATAAATTAAAGAAATTGAAGTTTCTAGGTGTATAATACAGGTCTTTTCAATGTATAAGTTAGAAAATTTACAAGCCGAAACAGAGCAAACGTTTGTGTACATCACACTAATATAAATACCGGGTAGGAATCGATCCATTGCCCTCGACATAACAGTCAAGGTCGCCGACTAGTAGACCGATGGACTGCTACCGAATAAAATAAATATACGTACACATGTAGACGACATGGAACCGTTATTATATCGTAAATAGTGACACGAAATCGGATGTTTGTTGCGGGGCTTACGTGATTTGGCGCGAAAATCAACATGTATATTGCTAGCGTCGATTGGAGCGAACCACTATGCATATAAACGTTGCCAAAACATCGCCGGTGCATGAATAGTGCATTAGTACCGCAACGCGTCAACCTCGAACTTCGCGTACCTACTGCATCCGATGCAGTCACCATTGAAACCAACTCAAATTGTATGTAACAGGGTTGGATATTAATACTCGTAAATACGTAGACTGGGACATGCTCCAGTTATATTGAGTAACGATTTATTCAAAATGGTTGGTTGTGGTTGGTCATGAAGACTTGTGTTGTCCAGATGTAGGTACGGCAATGAGTGCTATCGGGGTGATAATGATAAACTGTACATTATTTTGCATTGATGGGTATAAATTAATTCTTCATTTATGTAAGGTCTGATATGTAAATCTGCTCTATAATGAGTCCCAAATTGGAGGATTTCTACGTTCGCTCAATGGTTTGGTGACAGTATGATCATAAATTTGTACTTTTACGTGATCTAGATAACTATGTTACGAGACTGCCTCGTTTGTCGAGTGGTTGCAAGCGTGACTGCCGATCGGGAGGCCCTGGGTTCAGTTCCCGGCTCGGGAACCTACTATAGGATTTTTCTAATTTAGAATTTGTAGTAGTGACTCGGAGTCCGTATCTGTCCGGTGTACCTATGGCAATAGGCCCACCACCTATTCCATGGGACGTAAACGTAACTGGTGAAATGTGGGAGTGTACTACACTCCTCTGCCTACCCCTTCGTAGATTACAGGCGTGATGCTACGTTTGTTACATGATAGGTGCTATTAATTCGTGCGAAATGTACTGGACAGACGGAAATAGATGGGGCACTTCTATTTTTTAGTTCTTTTGTGTATGATAAGTGTACGGGCGCAACAGGTGTGTCTTACTCTGATGCATGGGTGTCATCAGAGTAAGTCATCCTTATTTCTGGTACGCGTAGGTTTTGAAACACGAAACGTGGATATCGCTAGACTTGCATTGAAATATTATTTCTTTTAATAGTAGCTTTCAAAGCATGGGACGGTCAAGAGTCCTGTAAGTAAAATATTGTTGTATTCCTTTGAAGGAAAGACATTTGTTATGGATGGTTTAACGACGATGGGAACTCGAATATTCTATGCAAAGCAACAAGCCCCGCAATCTCTCCTTAATATCAATTGAGAATTAGTTTGAAATTTCCGTACTTCGAAATTCTTATTATACGTAAAAGAAAAGTTTTTTTTTCAGGACCAGGACACACTCGTAGCTCTTTAGACGGCAACGTTTATACACCCCCTTTTAAGGTTTTCGGATAAAAGTTTACGATCAGAATAGACTACAAGAGGGCTTCAAATAGAAATATCTGTAGTGGTTAATAAAAAGTAAAATATTCAATATAGGAGAGGGCCCATAAAATTTGTACACGTGTGAGGGACGTGGTCGCCTTGTTCCTGGGACGTGTTTCACGAAAGGCGAGGAATGGGTAGCTAGCTTATTGATATCATTCGTTTAATAAATCAAATTCGATATAATTATACGTTTTGATGGCGTGACCTATAATAATGGCAACTTGCTTGCAAACAATCTGATATAGCACATTATAGGTAATTACACTGACTGACCCCAACAGTCCTATTTGCTGTCAGTTGCAGGCTTATAGGTTATTTGTGACTGTTACCCCTTTCTTTGTAGTTCTTTTTGCTCATAAAAAATTGTTGCTTATTTTTAACAGTTATGTAGTCCTACGTCTTATAACTATATTCTATATCATTAGTTCTATACCTGATCATTACATGAAGACAGGTAGGTTTGAAAACTGCATTGAACTAAGTAGTGTGTTTTTATTGATTTGTTAATTCGCGCTAAGACGTTGATCCGTCAGGTCAAATGATCAATAGACAATGGGAAGATTCATTTGGTAATTCTGTTTCAGCAAAATGTAGGCATCTCTTTAAATGATTGTATAAAATGTTGAATCGTTTCGTTGTTAGTATGATAATATTTAACATATCATAAGCGCTGACTGTTGCTATATTTCTGCCTTATGACATCTACTGTGGTCATAATAATAAAAATTATTATATGACTCTATGACTGTGGTCATAGACTTTACAAAACATTATCATAATTCAGTCCTTGGTTGTTTATTACCACTGGTTCCACACAGCCAGACCTTTGGTCCATTTAGTGGTAAGATAGGTTACGTTTATTGTGATTATGACAAATCATTAATAAAATTATTAGGGAATATGATCAAACGTATTGTCCAGCATATCATTGGTCTAATTTTTTTGTGTTTTCTATTATTCTAATTTTTTTCAATTTCATACTAGAATAACATAGTTATGTTATGTTATTATATAGATATACAAGAGATTGCGTATCGTTTTATCGCCGGGCATACGACACGGGGGCACTGAACGTTAGTGGGTAAGGTTTTTGTATGAAAACAATATCGTTTCGGATACATTTCACGAAACACATGTACGTAATGCATGTACTGCCACTTGTACGGGGAATGTTTTAGCTGGATTCCATTCAGTTATAGCCGGTTTAGAGGAAAAGATATTCCAACAGTTTTTTGTGTGTTTTCTTTTGTTCGATAAAAGTAAATAATCTTCCAAATATGCTGTTTTTATTATTATGTATTGGAAAATATTAGTATCGACAGATAATAAAGGAGTTAAAAGATATGGAGTTACGTACATCTCAGGAAAGAGATCTTCCTTTGTCCGTAAGTAGCAAATCACAGATTTCGGATCTTATTTTTTCTTCATTTTAAATCGTTATTTTTAAGACTATACTATGAATTATTCTTATTACAAGATTTAAATATAACCTATTAGGAGTTCTGTAGAAATCATCTGTCCGAAATACGCCCAAAGAAACTATACTATACCTATTTCATCGTCATCGTCATCAGCCTATCTCAGTCCACTGCTGGATATAGTCCTCCCCTAATGAGCGCCATCCCGCCCTGCCCTCGGCTTGTCGCATCCAGCATCTGCCTGGGCATAAGAAGTGCTAAAAATCACCGGGCTATGATCGGTTACCACAAAAACCTATTTCATAACAATTTATAATTCTTTTATTCTTTACACGTTTCGTGTATTATCTGAATTATTGATGTTTGGCAATTAACTACTCAACGACAGACGGCAGTTGTTACATTGTAACAGTTATTACATATTGTAACAGTTATCTGTAATACTCCTATAAACGTTGTATTCTGATAAAGTGTTTGAATTCTTTGCCGCGATATCGTTTACGAATATTTCTTATATAGTCTTTGTTTAATCAATAAATACATTTTTATTTTTTTTATATGATTTTGATGATTTCTTGCATGTCGTCATCATCAGTATGTTCACCAGTCTGTTTTAGCCCACTGCTGGACATAGGGTTTCCCTAATGAGCGCCTCGGCTTGCCATTGTGACGTTTATAAAACTGAACATGGTAACAATTTGCCGCTACAAATTTTCACATACCCGCAATAAAACTCGTAGGACTTATTTGATAGTTACATTTCATTCAACATGGTGTGGTCCGACCCTTATGATTTCCATTAAGATAAGAGTGTTGTATCTATTCGTTATCATTTTCCTTCTTTCGTGTATTACGTTATTATGTATGTAATTGAAATAACATTCACAGTCTCGTATATTTTATGATTCATACATTTTACGTACGATGTTAATATCTGCACCACAAGATTCCATATTTTATCCATGTAATTTTTATCATTGTTTCCTCGATGCGCATACATAGTTTCATTAAATACAAAATTAAAATAATCGTATGCGTCGTTTCCTACAGCTACCTAAATGAAGTAAATGTATCCTTTTAGTTTTCCTGTTATTTTGTAGTTTTAAAGTAATATGGGGTTAACCGCTTTGTTGTTTTCTATTCTTGTTTATTTATATTGAATCCATGTACGCACTAAAAATATATAGATACATATAGAATATGTATATTGGCAGTGGTAGCCTAGTGGTTAAGAATTCAGCCTCTCATTCTGGGGGTCCTGGGTTCAAATCCATGGCGCGCACCTCT
>DWME01002623.1:0-20293 GCA_018244795.1 Parelbella ahira ahira | reverse complement strand
CAAATTCTAAATTAGAAAAATCCATAGCACCCGACCCGGGATTTGAACCCAGGACCTCTCGATCGGCAGTGGCGCTTGTAACCCCTCGACCAACGAGGCAGTCAAAGAAAGAATAAATAAATAAATAAAATAAGACAAAAATCTCATTTAACATTAAATTATTAAAAGAGGTTTATATAACCCGCCGAGTTCGCCTGCCGCGGTGTCCGGAGCGCGGGGCGGGGGCGGGGGCGTCCGACGGCGCTCCTTTTTACGTTCCCAGTGACAGGGGCTGGGAACATTTCCTTCGTTGCACGTACTTCATTGATTACGTTTGATCTGTTTCATTTATATTTGGAATTAATTAAATAAACAGTAAGAACATTGAATTTCGACTTTACCCTATACATGTATTTTATAGATTTGGTATGTAACATAAAAAGTAAGAAGATCGGTATGTAACAGTGGAATGACAAATGGGTCGATTATTATTATTTTATTATTTTATATAATGAGGTGTATATACAGAACTGGTTCGTTTATTCAGTGGCTAATTAATAAATAGTAAATTAAAAGGACAAATATTTTTCTGACGAACAGTACAAAATCTTTATAATTGTGATTCTACTTTATATGTTTTTAAGTAGAACCTTTCTCTAGTTAAACCGTGTATGTATATATAGGTACATATTTTATTGACCTGCAGTCAACACTTGACTCGACATGAAGTTTTTTATTTATTTAATTGTTGTCGCTGCGAAATCAATACGACCATTTATTTAAATTACTGACACACTTACATACTTACGACAGTTACGACTAACCGTTTAATATGAATAATAAATATCGTTATAAAGTTAACCAAAAGTTGTGGACGGCTCAAGAAGGTGTGAGCGTCGCCTCAAGAATGCTACAGTTTTCCCGAGTTTTCCATTCCAGCTCCCCTCCTGGGGGGGTGGGGAGTGGCCGTCGCCTCTTACATCTGCCTTGGCGGGGCACATTTAAAAATGTATTAAATGCTACATTTCGGTACAATCCGCATCGAGCCATGCGCTTATTTAAGCAATTAAGTATTATATTGTGTTGTGACAACTCAATGTTAAGATCAGTTTTGGTTTGTTACATTTTTTAATTGACTAATATTTAATTTCATTTCACTGACGTTTCTTTTTAATTAACTAACAATGAATTTTTAATTAACTAACAATGATTTTTTAATTCACTAATAATTTGTGTTCGTACATATAAATTTCTTACGTTTTCCTATAATGACACTATTTTTACCCAACAGTAATGAATATAAAGGAGTATTTAGGAATTACTACGCAGAGAAATATTTAAACACCGTTTATTAATCAACTTATATAAAAAGTGATGATTGTACAAAAAGCACGTGAAGTCTTGACATTCGGTGCTCACTTCCTACCCAGTGAGGGAATTGGCATAAAGAGATAATAATAATAATAAAGATTTTTAATCCTTATCAAGTTTTATAATAAGGCTAAACATTAAAAGCATCATCTCATATAACATTAGCGTTCTTTGAATAGGTTTTCATATTTCGAGTAAATGAGAATTTCTTTATGACAACTTGTATATGACAACTTCTTAAACTTAGATCTGCATGCCACGATGGTGATATTATGTAGAATGCACAGACATGTCTATGGCACACCAAAAGTTATTAGAAAATCATACACGACCCACAGATACTCGTATGTTAGAAACTCTTAAAAGTAAGTCATATACACTCACATTACTTAGCCTGCCGGACACTTTCACGTCGAAACTTACTCACACAAACGTTTTTAAGGAATGTTTGTATATTTGAAGAATTACTAAGAAAATAAACAAGAATTATCAAGAAATCTCTTTTTGAGTAAAAAACAGAATGGATTAATTATATTATATAAAGTGGTTCAAGGATAATATTTAAATAATGCTTTACACAATCTAAAGGGTACAGCCACCCTTCTTTAAGATGACGTCACATTTCTTTAAGTTCGTCAGCACAATATGGTCCAGCGTACAAAGAACTCTCGCTCCCGTCAGCCTAATAAAAATATAATGTGTAATGGAGATTTGTGTAGAAAATGGTGGATCACGTTACAGTGGATTGTATTATATTTGTAATATTTCATAGAAAGAATAATGCAAAAAGCTTCTAGTAATTATATCACGTTATTTTGGAGAACGTTGTAAACAACCTGTATATATGTACATAAATACAATGAAAAAAAAAATATAGGTCTACAGTCGACATGGGCTCCCAAGGATTGCTTAAAACCAGGTTTCATATCGTTCCACTTTAAAGGGGGTGAATGTGCTACGCAATACAAATTTGAATAGGAGTTTAGAATTCAGTCCTGGAAATCCGACACAAATATGGACTGCGGGGCTACAGGAACATATTTTCTAATAGGCGGGTATGTCAAAAAACATTATTTTGTTAATATTGAATTCCATCAGTATCAAAAGATATTTGTTTTAATTATATATAAATTTGTGACGAAGAAATTTAACTATTAATCACATCTATCAGCCTACAGGGTGATCGATGGTATCCATTACTAGTAGGTACAGGCCTCCCCTAATCTGCGCTATTTCACCCCGTCCTGGACGCTTGAATCCTAATTTAAGCTGTACCTAGCTGTTTCCTTGAGGGGGTGACTCATAAATAACAATACTTTTTTTATTTAACGTACATAATAGTTAGTACATAAATAATGTTAGCACGATTAACCCGCCCCATTACCTGCTGGAGGGCGGTAGAAATAGAAGAAAGCCTTTCGTAAAACAGCGAATCCACCCAAATCCGCCAGAAAACGCCGTTTATCCGTGGAAGTCCGCCAAATGTGCCGCCAAACGGCAAAAATAACGTTCCGGTCGAGGAACGCGAACGGTATAGAGAGCGATATAATACATTGTATGTATAACTGTAAGTATATCTATATAGGTATCTACGTATATATGTATCTCTATATGTATCTGTCTATATCACTCAATCTCTCACCATCGCCTCTCTTATCACCATATTAATCATCACGAGCCTATCTCAGTCCACTGTTGGACATAGGCCTATACTTAGACCAGTTTGAGATCAATTATGAGCAGTATCATAACAAAAAAGTTCCCTTCTATCTAATATTAACTTCACTCTATAACTGTTGCCGCTCGGGGTCCGGGTAGTGCATTAAAGCAAGATAACAGCCTAGTTGGCAAAAAACATAAATTTGGCAACATATCATCTTGGCAAGAGGCGGCGGGGCTGCGAATAGCACTAAGCACACTTAGAAAATATTTCCAAACCGAATTCATACTTTAAAAACAAACATAATGTCCCTTCATAGCGATGGGCAGAAGCTAATCATTTATAAATCGGTTGGTACCAATATACATATATTTTTGCTCGCTTTCTTTCTCGTCTGTTAGAAATATTCTTGAGCTTGTTTTTAAAGAGTTTTTCTTACTATTTGTTCTATTTTTGTCTGTGTAGGATTAGAAAACATAAAACAATTAAATTTCAAGGTACTGCGTTAACAATTGGAAGTAAAATGATAAACGCGACTGCTATGTACCTACATATGTACATATTATGCGCTTTAGATGCGATGCATCATATAATATACAGTACATTTTAATATACCTATATTATTTTAACAACTTTATTAATATTCGTAGATGATATTAATACTATAAAAAAATATTCTCCAAAATAAAGATATATCCATCAAACAATTGTACAAAAAGAAATAGAAACAAAACAATACGGTAGCCACCATTCATTATCTGGGCGTACAAAAACCGAATAAGCCATTTTTAATCTGTGCGCGACGCTCGCAATCCGTTCCCTCCAATTTTTTTCTTGCGGCTACACAAACGCAGTGACGCACACAGACGCCAAATTTTTCCTTCACGTTGTATGTGTGCGTAAACAGTTCCATGCGGATATACTGGGTGCATCTGTGTGCGTGCTAGCCGTTGCCTCCATTGGACACGGCGCTATTTCTTTATTGATCCATATTTCTTCTTCTTTAGACTGGAGGGTTGGGGGTAGGAGGCCGGAGGTGTTTTTCTACAGTTTTAATGAACGAAGGACTCTCAAACGACGGGGGGAAGAAAAGGTTATTAATGGTTTTTAAGCTGAGTAATTTTCAACGCAATGCTTAGGCGCTCGCAGGGTTTTTGTTGCGGTGTTGCCATCTTTGTTTTTAATGTTGTTACTTGTGAGAGTGAACGCATAAAAACGTTAGGTGGTGTAATTATTCGTATATTATGAATTTTTACGTTGTAATACTTTATTTTGTACGTCACTGAGATGTTTACATTATATATATTTGTTTAGTAAGGGTATTCTTTATAAACGTACATTATTTTAAACAATGGCATAATAATATGAGTATAGACATATGATAGAGAACTTGTATGCAATTGCAATTTTAATACGCAATTGCAAAAATATCATAACCTTCTGAAACTCTCCATTAATCCATGCTATTCCTTTACTTTCCTTCTCACAGTGCGGTAGGTGGGCACCATCACTAATATAGTTAAACCAGAGCAGAGCCATTGCAGATTATAATTCTATTTATCGTCTTAATACTTATAGTACGATATTTCAAGAACGCCCCGAAGGATCGAGATCCAAGTATTATACGAAGAAAAACTCTGAGCTAACGCTTGCCTATAAACGTGTAAGCATTAAAGAATGCTGTGAATTAGATTTTTCAGCTCTAATGAAGTTTCTACTATAATTACATCGTGGTCGGTCAAAAATAAAATATCGCTTTCGAAATTATCGCAATTCAAAATATCGGTTGTAAAACCAGTAGAGGAAAAATTGAGAGAAAACCTTGACACATACATATGTATGTAGTTGTACAGCGAGGTCGACGAGTGGACTCTATTAACTCACACTTAGCCAGCGCGGCAGACTATGGCTCCTCCTTGTCCTCAGGCGTGATATTACGTTTATAATACATATATAATAATACCTATAAGTTAAAAAGAACATATCTGTGAAAATATTTCGTACTGATGAATGACGTCTACGTATGACGTATGTATATATGCAATACATACATAAAGACAAGGGATATAATATACAAGAAACGGAAGGTTCTATCTTAATCCCTTTAAACTACCCTTATGGTTAAACTTTCGTTAACTTGCAAGTAATTATAGACGTAACTTTTTAAGCTTGTAACAGCTGGCGCGGACGCGAAATGGTCAAAGTTAAAGTTTCTATTCGAATAAGAAAACCTTGCGATCGAACATGGATTCCTGACGGCAAAGATCATCGCTGTCATCATAATTAGGCCGTCATTGTCCACTGCTGAACGTAGGCTTCTCCAATAGCACGCCACTGAGCCCGAATTTTAATTTCTTTGGACTGTACCATCCACAAATTCAAAAGCAATTCTACAAAATTTCCAAAAACCTGCAAAGGTCATTGCTTATCTGATGCTTCTACAATCCAGGATTGGACAAAAATATCGATAGTTAATTGTACTCAGCGTTACTTTGCCAGAAACTGTAGTTAATAACCTAACTGAATAATATTTCGGAACACTCAGCGAACACGCGCACTATTCGCTGATAACTACAAAATAACATTAACTGACTTTTTTCCAAAACACCTAATTCCGAAATCCAATACAAAAAACGATTCATGAAACTAAATTCGCAACAGAGATACTCATATGTAGCGGTAAACAAGAAACAACTGGTAGAAGTAACAAAAGCTAATAAAAATCACAAGACTACCAACACAATAAACAGAGCAATTCATAACACGAATCGCGCTTCCCAGGAGCAAACTCAGCAGTTTATTGCCCAAGCCCGCAGTTATCTCGTAAAACCAGCACTGAAACCCGACAAGAAATAAGAAAAAAACCACCGCCAATCTCGAAAAAACAACCCTAATAATTCGACTCATTACTAAATGCACGAGAAACATATTCAGTAACCGTCCCTATAAATAAAAGGGGGTGGTAAGAGGGAAAAATTTTATTATCCCCCCCCTCCGCCCCCAGGGGCGGTAAAGGAGAAATATGAAATAAAATGAAAATGTAATGGGTAAAAAATACTGAGTGCGCGCGGCAAGACTAAGGGATGGAGGAGTATACAAATATGGCAGGGGACTTTTCTTCACAATCGTTATTTCATTTATGATATGTCAAAGCACCTGGTGGTAACTAATCACTGTTGCTTATGATTAATTACCGAATTGTTCGGCAAATGGTAGCACTGAAAATCAGTGGCAGTGACACCTCGCTGCCTAGGCTGAGTGTGCCCTTTTTCGTCTAGCCTAAGTCACCAGCTTTGTACAAACATTTTTTTTTCTTCTTTTCTTAGTAACTATATTTTTTAATTTTACACACAAGTGATCAATGAGGACTAATAAACTAAGTTAGTTGACGGGTCTACAGTGGCAGGTACGTACTCGTATGTCTTACACTTTGATATCCGTACAACAAAAATCAAAAAAATTGATCCAAAACGATCTCGCTTACATGTACAATAACCTGAAATAGTAATTCCTACACTCTACACGCTCCCCTGCACTAATATTAAAGAACTTCAAGAAGCTAATGATATTTATAGTATTAAAACGACTGATATAATTTATCACGAGTATTCCCCTGCCTGGTGCTGGCGTCGCTTGCTGAGTATTCCATGGACAGCTCATCGTACCAATGGGTCCATCTTAAACGAGCTCAAACTGGAACGTCAACAGAAATTATCCTCCATCTAGCTGAGTCGCGATCTTAAATATTTTGGACATATAGTGCGGAGGAAACCAGATACATTAGAGAGACAGGTGCTCACTGGCAGGCTTGAAGGCAAGTGAACAAGAGGGCGTTGTCCGAAGCGCTGGTCGGAGCAGGTCACGCTCAATTTGAATATTATGCCGATGAGCATAGCAATGCATCAAGCCGAGGATCGGTCCTCCTGGAGAATACTACCGGCTGGTTTTTGAGCGGGATCACGATACTCAGTAATGAGGGACCGATTTCAGAGAGAAAGAGATTCCCCTACCTAAAAACTGATTATTACATCCATCAATACTCAATACTAATGATAACTAAATCAAATGTGTTTAAATAATAATAATAATCATCATCATTATCATCTTGTCTACGTCAACCTCTGAGTACAATCCCCCTATTAAGTTTTTTTTTAAGAATGTTACGCATAATCCTCACGCTGGACGTGCTGGTTGAGTATCGCAGAGCAAGGCTTCTTGCACTACCTACGCTGTTGCCCGTACGTAGACCGGGCATTTAGCCGTAACTACGCAGGTCCTATCATACCACGTGTATCTCAGCAGAAAGTCGGAGGCCATATTCTTTCTACGCCTTTACAACTAACTGACAGTCATAAATAAAATAGGGGCATATTGTAATAATAATTAATTAAAACTGTCCTACTCTATATCATGCAGCTCTACATGGAGGCGGGAGGCAGACAAAGCGAGCCTCCGGCAACGAAGACTCGGTTCTATAAATTTGCCTTATCACAAAAATATACCGCCCTTCTTTAAATCACATCTGAATATACGGCAAAACCTTTTGAAACATGTGCATGTCTAGCATGTTCTGGCAAAATTTAATAGAAGGGCTTGAGAACTATTCTTTCGTGTAATATAGAATATATTAATGAATGAAACATTATCGTCTTTATAAAATTAGTTCATCAAATAACTCTCTATAAAATAAATATCTATTTTAAATTCCCTTAGTGGCAAAACCGTAAAATGTCTTCTGCTCTCTTTTCATCTAAGATCAATACGATTGGCATGAAGATCTAAGTTTCAGGTTATCATATATCTGACACTCCTACAAACCGAAAGGAAATTACGCGTCTGCTTCGAAGCCAATATCACTACAACAGTAAAGCTCTTGTTTATTTGGCAGTGTTTCACCAGAGCTCAATACCAAAGACTTGAAAGCATCGCTCAGCAAGTTTGTAGTAAGGCAGCTTTCACACGCCTTACAGTACATGGGTATATACATATATGCATACAGGTAAACCTAATGCGTACGAGTTTCATATCTGTTTAAAGTTAGAAATAATAGTAACATAACGTCGCACCTGTTTAAAACAGTTGGTGTCAGAACTGTTGGTGTCATAGAATTTGACACTCAAGTACTTATTAATACATATATTAATTATTGACGTGTCTGTTTGTTTAGGAATCAACCTTGAGGCCACAGCTTACACAGCAATGAAATTGGTGACCTGTGCACTCAGAACATTGTAATTTGACTCTTATCTTTCACCTATGTTAGGTAAGACGAAAAGTTTCACTCAGATCTGCAACCCAGTCCATGTAACGACCCCTCCACGCGCACACTTCACTAACTATCCAAAACAACCCTTATAATTATATTAAAATCTCAAATATCTTATTTTCGCTTTATAAAAACCATCCAAGCGCAAAATCTAAAGATACTCTTCAAAGGTGATCAACCCTTAGCGTTGGGGGTGTAAAAGAAAGCGGTCCTCAAAAATGAACCCGAGAAGGGTGGGTACGGGGTGGTTTAAGAGCATTTTTCTCCCGAAGGGAGTGGCCATTGTTACCAGTTTTTAAGGGACCCACTAAGTGAATTTTGCAGATAATTTCGCATTAGGCGACCGGGTGTTGGAGAATGAAAATTTTGTTATGTTGATTATGAGTTATTTTGAGCTCATACAATCTTCTTTCACATCATTATAGGACGTAATAAAATGTCTAAAGCCCTATGGTTTATTGAAAATTACGGGCCTCCTGACACCTTTTGTAAGCTGTAGGACATTAAGTTCACAAGCCACAAGATTGCATGACAACTCCACCTAGCGTAGCACTGAAGCGACTAGCAGAACATCGTATAAGACATGAAACCTTGAAACGAATACGATATTTTACCGAGACATGCGAGTTAAAACATTACATCCACAAAATGACTAACGATATTCACGTTATAGCACTCATGACTAACATCGAGCATTCTGTCCCAAGTAACTTTTATCCATAGTGTAATAGCATGAACCTAAAACTCACCTATAAGGAATCATACATTCTTAAAGTCCTCTGTCTGTCTACCAGTTCTCTCCTTTTCTATCAGTTCTCTATCTTTTTATTAATCCTCTATCTATCTATTAGTCATCTATCTATCTATTAGTTATTTATCTATCTATTAGTCATCTATTTATTAGACCCCTATCTATTAGTTCTTTATCTGTGTATTAACTGACTATCTATTCGTAACGTTTCTAACAAAACGTTTCCCTTTGCTTGTAGCCTCACTGTAGCAACCGGAAATGGCTGCTTTGCGTGCCTTCCGACGGACGGATACACCCGTGAACACCCAGCGTTTGCGACCATTTAAATCTGTAGCCAGTTCTACGTAAAAAAATTTATTACTTGCATTATAGCTAAACTACGTTACGTTAAATTCTTACTAAGATTTTCTATTCATACGTTCGTAGTGAAAATAACAATGAGTCAACGAAAAATGATAATCGCATGTTTTTGTTTTGTATATTTTTATAGATTTTTATATGTGAAGAGTAGGAAACGAGCACACCACAGTTACAAGTGAGAGCGAACCCCGAAATGGACTCTAACAATAGGACTATAAGTGTTAATTCAGTTACTAATATTTATTACCTAAATTGTTAACACTAATTAGTATAAGACGAACTTATATGTCTCCATAAAATTATCCTAAACTGTGACTACACAATGCTCTGGAACAAAGTGCTGTATATTTTTATGTATTACTTATAAAAAGGTATTAGGATATAGAACAAAGCTGCAGAGGGTAAGCCCCTCCAAGTAGCGACCGTCCTTGTAATTGGCGGAGGCTCCAAGCACTCCCCGGATTAAAATATTTATTTGTGCTATGAAAAGAAAAGGCTCGGACGCTTCGAATGTACTGCGCGCTGACAAAATTTCTATACATTTTTATAGCCGTTAAATTTATTAAATGATTTACTGATCGAGACTTTTGTTGATAGTTTTAACTTGTGCAAGGTCTCAAGACCTCGAGATTTAAGACCATTATAATTTCCTTCGAATATTTTCACTAATTAATTTTTATATTTTTATAGGTATGTGTAACATTCTCGAATTTTTTACTTCTAGAAATATGCTATTGCAAGTTAAATACGAAATGTTGTGGAAGGTTTCTACTTATCCAAAACCTCAAAGCCTTAGGTCAAAAGACCGTTAGAATTTCATTTGATTGTTTTCATTAATTAATCGTTATATGTATGTATTATAATCATGTATTTTTTAAACATGTGGTTTTTTCTCTGTTCTACTGTACATCTAGAATTTTGCCAAACATTCGTTTATAAAGATTTTCTCGTGTTGACTCTTGATATCTTCTGTTTGATCGGTATAACATATGTAAGCATGGGCTTACTTCTTCCTCTTGACTTCTTTGTAACCTTCTTTATAAGAAAACAAAAAATCTTTAATGGGACCGTAATTGGTAAAAATCTTTAGGCTTTACGCCTACTACCCCATGAATAACAGACGTCATAAAATGCAGTTTAAAAAATAATATTTTAGTTCAATTGATTAAACGTAACATCAGGCGTATAATCCCCGAATGAATACACTCCCACGTTTCACTAGTTATGTTTTAAATCCCATAGAAAAGGTGATGAGCCTAGTTTAAACGATTAAACTTAGTTCAATCAGAGTTTAACAAGAATACATCTGTTCTCAGTTTTCCCATAACTTAAATACCGTATACACACATAGTAAAAGCTAAATTATTTCTTTCCGTGCGCGGCGGGCGATTATTTATTTCTATGGGAAGGTACGCGAGGCGAAGGATTACATTTCCCGTCTTCATCGCCGTGTGTTATTTTATGCCGCTGACAGTCCTCGATCGTTCCCAAAGAAGCTATTGAGCCGGTGTTGTTGCTAAATTTTACTCACAATATCAACGGTGAGGAAAATATAGTGCGTGAGGAAAATATAGTGCGTGAGGAAACCGCATGTTTGTTTTCTATAATGTTCTGTATTTAAGTAAAATTCAAGTCCAGAAGTAATGTAATATCGAATGATTTTTTTTTAACTATTTACCTGTTAAAATAATAATAATTTTATGTCAATTAAATCTAGATAGGTCAAAATGTAATATTGGAATAACATTACTAACGTCAGAATTTATACATGAAAGCGGCGTGCGTTACGAGTTACTTGACCCAAGGGGTTAACCAGAACTTATAAACCATTATAACAATGTATATTCTTGTAAAATATATGGTATTTTCTGAATATAAAATTATCAGAGCTTCGATGAGTTTTCGAAGAGATGAGTTCGTTATGAAGTACGAAGACAAGAGAAGAGAAGCAGTTTTCCCTACGTAAGATTAAATGACAACCTCTTATTTCGATATTCACAAATATTGTAATCTGGTGCCCGATGTACAGCGTCGTAATTATAAAGGAAAAAATACTCAAAAAATATTTAGAAATACTATGTCTTAAAAGTATATGAATGTAAAGTTTCCTTAAACGGGTTATGATTTAATAGCCATCTCATGTTGCTCTTCCACAGCAGCTCAAACGATTGCGTTTCTTGCCATTAGCTATAAAAAACTAATACTAAATTAGATTGTTCATCTGTACATCTCTTATGATACTTATATATAACCTTCCAATAAGAGAATTCTTATTTGTTAGTTTATCAACTAACACGTTCATGAGTGCTATTCATCATTATATATTTATGTAAGTCCATTAATGTAATATTTTATTTCGGTTACATATGTATATACTCAGGAAGTCTCAATTCGTTTCGCTGCTCCATTGGTCCGTCTAATGGAAAAAAGGATAAAATTCAGGGGATCCTTTTAATATTTTTTTCATTAAAGTTTTTAATATTAATGGAAATGTATCGGAGTTACGGCGGGATCCTAATTATTTTTCCGGTGCTTTCCCATTTCCCGGCTTCCAGGAGCATGTGAGAAGTTTCCTTTTTTATATATACGAAAATCAGGTGTGTTGTGGATTTTGAACGTTTTTATGATGTCTGGCGGCTTAGAGAGGTAAGAATTAGCTACAGCTGAGCGGCTCTCTAAATGGGATGTCTTTGTGTGCTCGGCGCATTAATTTTTTATTTTGTCGCGGATTTATTTAGGCACCTAATTTTTATTTCTGACGTTATTATGAAGGTTATATATTTAAACCTTATGATGCCGTTTATAAATGAATAATACGAATCGGTCAGATATACAAATCAGTACTACGCTCTGTAACTAAATGGTAAAAGTTAAAGACGTTTACGTCAGTATCAATGGTCGTAGATTCTTTAATACAATTTAGTAACAAATTATCACATATAATATCGTGTTCAAAAAATGTCACAAAGATAAATTTTAGTATATTCTTACTGATTATTATTGTTATTACTATCAGTTATCTCTATTCTTAAGCAACAATAGTATTTTCTGTATACCTACACAAACAGATATGTACCTACATATTATGTGCGTCATACATAATTAAGCTACGAATAAAATAAATTAAACATTTTAAATATGAAGGTGATATCATCGTCAGCCTCTTTCATTCCACTACGGGTATCGGGTTCTCCTATTAACACCATCACGCCTAGTCCTCGATTTGCCTCATTTAACTCCTGTCTATAACATTGCGAAGCTATACTTCACCGTCCTCGCCAATAATCCCAGTTCAACTATATCAGATCCAAACTTCAAAATGACGTAGTTTACAAAAATATACTGTCCAGGTTAGAAAATTGGTCATACAAAGTGAATCTTGGTAGATGCAGGTAGCGATGGAGACCAAGGTTCATTTTTACCAGATAAGTCAGGTTACTGGCTGACGGGAGAGTAGGAAGGCTGCGAAGCCGAGGTGCGTTTGAAGACAGGAATGAAGGAAGAGGCACATTCGGTGTTTAAAAGATCAGGCGTTATGATATAAGAATAGTAAAAATTCTTTTTAATATTAATTAATTTCTTAATAAAATTCTATTTATTTATTTACAGCAATAGCAATTAACAGTTATTATAATTATTTCCGTGAACAGCTTGAATTTATACTTCGCAATTACTCCTACATACTTAATATTTTCCTATTTTATTTTAGCTTTTTTCTTAGACTTTACTGAGAATTATTGTGACAAACATATTTGGGTCGATCAGATAACAAAATAGGTATGTGAGCTAAAATTATTCATCAGATTTTTATACAACTCACTATAAATATCGTCTAACGCTAAAAAACTTTTATTTCATTCAGACAACGTAAACGTGGCAATAATGGGAAAGGTGCATGGTGCAAAGGAATTTATACTTTTCGTAACTTAGTAGCCTTATTCTTAGTTATATGCGCCATCTAGTAGTGAGTAGCTGAAACTATGTCCGAAGTTCCTAATGGGGTTGTACAATAAGACTAATATATTATAAAAAACTTTTATAGGTAGTTTAAATCTGACGTATTAATAATAATATATTAATCCCACTTAATACAAGATAGAGTGGTTTTATTGGTTTTGAATGAATATTGCATATAATATGCTAACAATATTTCTGATGCAATTTTTTATCTATTTAAGCAGTTTATTAATATCGTACAATAGACAGAAATAATACTAAAGTCGGTTACTCATATCTTTATTACATTGATTACATATTTGGGGGAAACTCCCACATCGTCATCATCATCGTCATCATCGGTCTATCTCAGGCCACTGCTGGACATAGCCCTCCAATGAGTGCCATTGCGCCCTGTCCATACATACATACGAAGAGCGAGGCCGACAAAAAGAATTTAATAAAACGGCAAGTGTTGACGTACAAACAGACAAAATCGAATCTAATCCCTCAATCGACTGCGCGGCGTTTTTTTTGTAAAAGGCTTTCAATATCAAAACCGTTTTCATTTCCCCTTCTGGAGGTTTTTTGTGTTCCAGCGTTCTGTTGGAAATAACTTAAGCTTTTTCATTGAACAATATGTGTGTATTTATTTATATCGTGATTATTTGTTGAAATGTACCATTTTACACAAAACAAAAATATAAACAATAAGAAACAAAAAGGCCGTTATGTTAAAGTTTGTCTATTGTTCGATTGTCTATTCTAAATGTCAGGCTACGGTGTAAAATCTTACTAATACTTAGAACTAAAAGTGGCAAAACATTTAGATAACATTGTATAAAAATACTACCGCTCTACATAGTTATTTACGGCAATTAATATCTGTACTACCATAATCGAGCATATTAGTACATAAAGTAAAGAAACATTACTTCATTGAAAATTATCCTATATCAAAATTTGTTTTTTTCTGCAATTACCAATTGAGCTGTTACCTCAATTCATTGTATTTCTTCTATTCTGTTCTAAGCTCTTCTATGCTATAATTGATTAAATTAGTACTTTTTCGCCACTTTGACAAATGTTACTAAAAATAACTTTACTTGTAGTAATAAGTAGCACACATAAAATAATGTAAAATAATATGGTAGGTATATCAATGTTACGGAACCAAAACACGTTGCCACATATCTCCCGTTAAACGACCTTTTACAATTACTCGTCGCGCGACTGAATATCACGAGTGACGCATCTTTTTTCCTTTTTTCCATTTATCTCTTTTTTCTCTTTTTTCCGTTTATCTTTTTTTCCACATTGAAACGGATTTTTCGCTTATATGCACACTTCATTGGCTTGTAAGTGAGATGGGTTGGGGCTTTTTCACTGTTTTGTTTTCGCAGATAAACGGGACTTTTCAGATATTGGATTTGGGTCAAAGCGGGTTTCACTCGCCCCATTGTTGCGTCTACTACAACAACGCCGCGGCGTTTTGACGGAAGTATTGCGAACTATTAATTTTATGAACGACATCTATTGGCACTTCTTGAGATTAAAAGTATGTGTTTATAAAAATATGTTATGTTGTAATGTTATTTTTCAGTACAATAATTGTTTTAAATTTAATTAAAATCTCCCAAATTATATTTGCATAAATATATTGTTAAAAATAAATACCGAATTTCTAATAGTAAGTAGTGTCATCTAGTAACTAGTAGCGTCTTTTTATATTCTTATAAGAATTTTTCTTCGACACTTCTCTTATAACTTATTCCTACATAATCGTAGGTTGGTAGCACTGACAAGACAATGCAGCTAATGTTATCTCTTTTTTACAGGTATCAAACAAGTCTTAGCAACACTGAAAAAATAAAATTACTTAGGAATTTATTTACTATTGTATTTCCAATATCCCCGCGGGTAGAGTAAACAAATATTTCTACCTAAACTAAAAGCTTCAGGCGAAAAAATTTAATTTTAATGACAACCAGAATCAATTTATTACTTAAGTTGTACATCCCAAATAAAATTAACCTTATTACTATAGCATTAGTTTTGGATATGTAAGTATATTGGGATCAAAAATCAGATGACCATTGTGTACTGTTCCAAAATACACTATTATTATCTCTATTCTATTATAACATTTACAACAAAATCGAACAACCTCTCCAACTTCAAGTGGATGGAAAAATATTTAAAAAATCAGATCAGATCAGATGATCGACTTACCACCCCATTAAACAAAACGGTGTACAACCAAAAAGGAATGAAAAGCAAAAAAACATTCCAAAACAAACTGGGGAGCTCACCATTTATTACCCTTGCAAAAAAACCTAGACGTTGCACCCTTAACCGCGGAAAAAGGAGGAAAAAAGACACTAAGTACAGCCTACGTTACAGCAAGGGTTGAAATGGACTTTTAAGTGGCGCCACCTATCTGATTTATTGTAAGAACAACAACGTGGGGTGCGGTCAACATAGAGATGGACTTTTAACACAAGCAATGTAATACCTACTGCGTAAGGGATCTGGCGTGAAGATATGTATGTATGTATGTATTGAATTACAAAGATATGACAAAATATGTTACCTAAATAAGGGTAAACAAGTACAGGGTAAACAGGAGTAATGAAATGATATTCCTTCCCAAATATTTCAGTCGCGGTATGACAAAGACATTTCTTCAAGAAAGGTAAAAAAACCCTACGTGAATGTCAGCGACACATTACTAAGTATCATGCTTAGCACATGTCTGTAGGCGACGATGACAACTATCCAGCAGGTTGCCCATTTCCCTGAGTGCCAAGGTAAATTTATAAAAAAAGAAAAAAAACATTGAATATCCAAACAGTTAAATAACCTTCATATGCACATGTAACCGAGGTTCTTTAACCTGACAATCAGAACCTCCTTCCTGACGCTCCTAGATACTATTTCAAACGCATTTTCTCTTCGTATTTCAGTCTACAACACCGCAGGAAGCGGACCTATACCATTACATCCATTTTGCTATTTAACAGCACTGTTTAATTTTCTCACTAAATTCGATGTACAAAGTTTTAATACAATGATGTGCTAAATATCATTTTATTACAACAAGGGACGAACAGTCTTAAAAGACATAAATGCCGTACCACTGGATACGTACATATAGAAAGGTAGTTTTATTTCAAGTTAATATAAGCGATAGAATGTTGAAATAAGAATCCCTCTCCACAGGCGGACAGCCCGTTTCAGCATTTTTTCCGCGCAGCGGCCGGACGCTGATCACCTTTGCTTCAGTTAATTTAAAGGTTGTTTGTGGCTCCACATTCACTCACTGCGACTGCCGACCCCTCGTTTATATCTCACTTGGTCGCAAGCAACAATCTAATCGTGCCCATGCGCCTCTTAAACTTCAATTACCGGAAAAATGTTGGACGATTTTTATGTGAATTTTTATGAAGATGGTAGAAGTATGTCAAGTCTATAAGAATAGAGATATTTAGAACTTGGTGCTCACTGCCTATCCCGTATGTGACCTGGTGTAATGATAAATTATTCTTTTTATTATTATACCATCACGCCAGGCCACTTTTATAAAACACAACACATTGGATTTTTTCTAATTTAGAGTTTCTAGTAGTGACTCAGAGTCTGGATCTGTGCCCTGTGTATGGCAATAGGCTCAGCACCTATTCCATAGGACGTAAACGTAACTGGTGAAACGTAGGAGTGTACTACACTGCTCCGCCTACCTCTTCGGGGATTACAGGCGTGATGTTACATTTTATCTATTAATGATTTGTTATAATTACTATTTAATTTCTAGGTTTATCTGGAACACTTGAAATGCTTCAAATTTCAGATGATTGTTTTGCGATAATGAACTGAATTGAAAATAATAATTAAACTGTTCGAATAGCCTAAAGGCTTGAATATATCTAAACATAATCGACGCAAATTTTTTAAATAATAATAATAACTAACATCTTAAGAAAACACACAAGACCCCCTGAACCCTAATTAGGCAGTCTGTGCTGCGGTGACTGGGCAGCCCATGAAATAAATTTTAAAATGTCTATTCACTTATGTATATCGATAATGTTTTAAACAGGCAAACAAAAGATTATACTCGTAACATAAATAATTGTATTACGAATCGAACGCATGACCCCAGCTCAGCAGTTAAGAGCCACTGAACAACCAAACGTGCGATGTATCTAACATAACCAAAGCTTCTAATCCAAAGCTAATTTCACAAACTTGACAAAATCACTGCAAACAATATATCTTACTAAACAACCCTTACATTCTTAGCGACAATTACACAACCCTTAAGCGCCGTACGCCCCTACGTTCCCACGATGACCGTTGTCCGGTCATCGGTCGTTCCGACCCCCGAAGACAAAAATCCTTTGTGAAATCTTGACCCTTTGCGTGCAAAGAATTATCATAAGAAAACCTGTTTTAAATATCTTAACCGTTTTGATGGGGTTTTTGAGAATTACTTTTTTTAATTAAACCCGTTTCTGTTCCCACAGATACCTAATGTCAAAGATGACACAGTTTAGTTCCATCGTTGCTCGGACATTGGAAGTGTTCAAGTTACGTTTAAAAATGTTAAAGTTATATTCGTTTGAAAAATTTAATCAACAGTAGTGATTAATATGCAGTTATTAATATTTTTAGTGAGTAGTTATAAATGATGATATCTAAGTGAAGATATGACAAGTTAAGTTATATTATACCTAACTAGGAGTGAATTGTGTAAATATATGAAGTGATTCAATACCTTTGTATAATAATATGCGCAACCATTGATGTACGAGTAAGTAGACCATAACTAATTCATGATCAATTAAATAATTTGTCGTTCTAATGTATTTTTACATGTAATATGTAGTAAACTAAAATTAAATTAAATTAAATTGTGATCTTGATAGATATTGATTATTATTATATTGTCACGTCTTTTCTCGTACAGGAGTAGGTAGAGAACACCAAGAGGCAAATATGGTAATCCTTAAGAAAATTAAATTAATTAAACATTAAATTATTTGTACTTATAGCAAAAGGACGCTGATCTTAGTAATATTACTATAAAGGCTCTACTAAAACTCTTAATGTGTGATATATCCCACTTGAGCATAGCTACAAATACATATTTGCGTTTAATATTACCCAGACTATATCCATTAACGCCTACAGTATTTGCTTTTCTGTACTTTTTATGATCGTAAATAACTTTTCTTATAATGAGAAGAGGCCAAAGTGCACTATGCTAACCAAATCTGGATTGGCTGACAGACCTCACATGCGTTTGAAAGCGATGTATAGAATTCTAAGGTGTATAGTTGAGATTATTATTGCTCGTAACATTCAGTTTATAAGGTTAATAAAGATTAAGTTATTACATAACTTGGCTCTCTTTTTTCCAATCGGTAATAAATTATGATGACTATTAAACAGCACAACAGATTTTTTGTTAACTTAAATATATTTACAGCTCGATAAGTTTCTAAATATAAGAAATATATATGTACAAATAAAGAAACTACGAACAGGTAACAAAATTAGTTATTTGATCGGAATCGAGGACCATTCAAAACAAGGCTGAATAGGCACTTCCTAGGCATCGTGCTCCATCTTAGGACGCATCTGCGCTTTCCATCAGGCGAGATCGCGGCCTACCGCTGGCATATCATATCATATGATATGATACAAAAAATCTCTGAAAGCAAACACTATCTAAAACTCTATCTGTACCGGGGTGTAAATTGAAAAATTAAATTCTGTATAAACGTAGGTACGTTTTACACAGCACAGGTTCTGCTAGGTTTGGGTTCAAAAAGGCGTGGGAGGAGATCTCACACTATATCTATTTATTAATTGACTTTCTCTGGCTCCAATATTACATGAGCACACCATAAATACAGGTCTCTTTCTGCGAAAAAAAATATCCTCATAATAATTATTGCAGTGATTTTAAAAGTAAATAACAGTAACATCTTGAAGCATCTTATTTTACTTCAGACAGACCCTGTACTACAACAACCACTCAGCTGAAAAGCATAACGTACATTCCTAAGCACATAGTTATATTAGCATCCTACACGTACAACGAAAACTTGGCCTTATTACTTATGTAAATAACTTATTACTTTTATCTGGGATGTCGAACCCACAATCTTCGCCTAATCGAGCGCTAAATACTAAATCAATAGATGCTTTGTAAAGTCTTGATACTTTACTTTCAAAGAATTATAATAAGAACATCTGCTTTATACATAATCGACTTTTTGATAGAGTTTTTGGATTATTTGTTTTTTAAATGTATTAGTAATGTCATCCTAAAGTACTCATGGTCAGCGTAAAAAAACATAGTTTTTGTAACATTGTATTAGCATAAATCTTATACCAGTAATTACAAAGTAAATAATTGTTATTCGCAGAAGTTGTGAGCGAGTTATACAGATTTAGAAGCAGGTGTGGCGCGGAGGCTGGAGGGGCCCCATCGCTCTTGTGTCGTAACGAGAAAACATAATGAAACGGGTTGCATTTTCTCAGGCGGCATCAGTCAGCCCGCGCTTGCTCTATACCGACGCTACTGAAAACTTGCTTAGTATTGCAAAACTGTTTTATGTTATTCTAGAGTTATTAAGGTTCATCTATTCCATTGTGGGAGGTAAGAGTTGCTGGTGAAATGTGGAAGTCCTCTGCCACCCCTTTGGGAATTACAGGCATAACGTTACGTTTCTAGAGTTATTTTACATTATTGTAGAGTCATTTCAAACAGTCGTTTCATATTAAAGTTATTTAGTTGTTTAAAAATGTTAGTGTAGGGTTATTAAATATTATTGTACATGTATTTAAAAGTATTACAGATGCATGACACAATTGAGAAATTAAAATAAAGTTCCTAATCGTTAACACCCATTTCATCGGCAGACACAGCATTTCTTGGAGTATTTTACTCTCATTTGGG